>JBCEWE010000097.1:857646-930146 GCA_039877035.1 Silurus lanzhouensis | reverse complement strand
TGCCGAATCCCCTCTCCAGAGCCAGCGCCACTAAACGTGAAGCCTGGACTAAAGGGCTCAGCCGAGAAACGTCTCCTTCTCCGCCGGCTCGGTGGGCCTCCACGATGGACTCGATCATGTTTACAGCCGTGTCCTCGATCACCGCATCCCCTCTGTCCATGTGCATGTTCCTCCCCGTGCTGCGTAACGCGCACAGGTTCTGCAGAAACCGCATGTGTTTGGAGAGCGCGTGCCCGCGGGGGTCTCTGTCGAAGGACGAGGTGAAACTAATGGAACGTGGAGCGGCAGGGTCGGCAGGGTCGGGAGTTAAGGAAAGGGTCTGTGTGTCGCAGCCCGAGTCGTTTTCAGAATGCTGGGCCTCTATGAGATCCTGGGACAAGAGCTTGAATACGTCATCACCTGGAAGAACAACACGGTGATTGTTGTACTGTGCACCATCGAAGCAGGAAGACTTGTTCATTAGAACGTGCAAAAATGTACTTTCCGTTACCACTTCTGTTACAGAGGCTATAAAAATTAGGTGATGTCAAAAACGTTCAGTTAGTGGTGCTAATGGGGAAATTCATATATGGGAGTTATGTGTGTTAAAGGAGGATTTTTTTTTTTATTGTAAATCAAGTTCTAGACGAGTGTATATTTGTTTTGGTGAAAGTAAATCTTTATACTTTTAAATGAGCTCCTGTACTGAAACAAAAGGAGCATGAAGCAGTCAAAAACTAGATGTTTCCACAGACACTGTATGGACATATTGAGTTTGCTGAAGGTGGACTTTCGCTTTAAATGGGACAGGAAGTGTACAAGAGGTGAACAGGAAGTGAACAGGATGTGAACAGGGGGTAAACAGGCAGTGGACATACAGTGTACACGAAGTGTACAGGAAGTGTGAAAGATGTGAACAGGGAGTGTACAGGGAGTGAGCAGGGAGTGTACAGGGAGTGAGCAGGGAGTGTACAGGGAGTGAGCAGGGAGTGAGCAGGGAGTGTACAGGGAGTGTGCAGGAGGTGAACAGGGAGTGAACAGTAAGTGTACAGGAAGTGAACAGGGAGTGTACAGGAAGTGAACAGGGAGTGTACAGGGATGTGTACAGGTAGTGAACAGTAGGTGCACAGGGAGTATACAGGGAGTGTCCAGGAAGTAAACAAGGCGTGAACAGGGAGTGTACAAAAAGTGTACAGGGAGTGAACAGGGAGTAAACAGAGTGTGTAGGGAGTAAACAGAGAGTGTACAGGGAGTGAACAGGAAGTGAACAGGGAGTGAACAGTAGGTGTACAGGGAGTGAACAGTAGGTGTACGGGGAGTGAACAGTAGGTGTACGGGGAGTGAACAGTAGGTGTACGGGGAGTGTACAGGGAGTGAACAGTAGGTGTACGGGGAGTGAACAGTAGGTGTACGGGGAGTGAACAGTAGGTGTACAGGGAGTGAACAGTAGGTGTACAGGGAGTACAGGGAGTGAACAGTAGGTGTACAGGGAGTGAACAGTAGGTGTACGGGGAGTGTACAGGGAGTGAACAGTAGGTGTACAGGGAGTGAACAGTAGGTGTACAGGGAGTACAGGGAGTGAACAGTAGGTGTACGGGGAGTGTACAGGGAGTGAACAGTAGGTGTACAGGGAGTGAACAGTAGGTGTACAGGGAGTGAACAGTAGGTGTACGGGGAGTGTACAGGGAGTGAACAGTAGGTGTACAGGGAGTGAACAGTAGGTGTACAGGGAGTGAACAGTAGGTGTACAGGGAGTGAACAGGGAGTGAACAGTAGGTGTACGGGGAGTGAACAGTAGGTGTACGGGGAGTGTACAGGGAGTGAACAGTAGGTGTACAGGGAGTGAACAGTAGGTGTACAGGGAGTGAACAGGGAGTGAACAGTAGGTGTACAGGGAGTGAACAGTAGGTGTACGGGGAGTGTACAGGGAGTGAACAGTAGGTGTACAGGGAGTGAACAGTAGGTGTACGGGGAGTACAGGGAGTGAACAGTAGGTGTACGGGGAGTACAGGGAGTGAACAGTAGGTGTACGGGGAGTGAACAGTAGGTGTACGGGGAGTGTACAGGGAGTGAACAGTAGGTGTACAGGGAGTGAACAGTAGGTGTACAGGGAGTGAACAGGGAGTGAACAGTAGGTGTACAGGGAGTGAACAGGGCGTGAACATGGAGTGAACATCACTCACCCTGAGAGCTCTCGGAGCCTTTCCTCTGCTTACTCAGCAGTTTAACGAGAAGCAGCTCCTGTCTGAGACTCAACACTTGATCTTGAAGTTCTTCTGCTTTTCTTTTCCAGGTTTCCTCCTGCTGTTGGAGTTTGGAGACCAGTTTTTCCGCATGTTCTCGGCCGCTCTGCCCCGCAGGTTTGCTCTTTATGACGGCGAGCGCCACGCCGAGCTTAGCTCTTCTGATGCTCCATGCTGTAATACACGAATAAAAACATTTCTCCTCACATGAACAGTCACTCTGTACTTTATAATAATAATGTTTGTTTGTGTGTTTGTTTCATGGGGCTGAATTCCTGTCAGGGTCGCGAGCACGCGCGTTGTCTTGAAACACCCGGATGAAATTTTGGGACTTTTAACCGAATAATCAGTTACACAAAATAACTAGAAATAAATGAGTAGAAAAACGTGTAAATAAATCTTACCCTCATGCCGTGTGGAGTTCATGTTAATACTTTTTGATTGACGCGTCTTGAAACCAACGCGGCTGCGCGTGTGAGCGCGCCGTCACGTGAACGCGCATTGAGTTGATTGCGCGCGCCCAATTCAGACCATGTACACTTGTTTTTCAATTTGATGTTGCAGCCTGATACTACAATAATTAAAAAATTATTATTATTTATTAATTTACACTCAAAATCCCATAACGACAGAGTGGAAACTTCTAGAAATTTGATTTTAAGACCCAGACCCTATAATCAGTACTTTTGGTAACCATTACAGCCTCAAAGTCTTTTTTGGTTTGGGAATGAGAGATTTTCTGTCCTCCTTCTTTGCAAACCCTCTCAAGCTTCGATGGACTTTCAGATTTCTCCAGAGATGTTTAATAGGGTTCTCTGGCTGGGCCACTCTAGGACACACAGAATCATCCTTTACTTACTCTGTGTTTAGTGTTGGTTTTTTTCCCAAAAATGGCCAAAGTACACACGTCCTTCACTCAAGTAGAAGTACAGATACTCACGTTTCAAAAGTTGAAGTACTGACTACACTTTCTAACTCACATTTAAGTGAAGAAGTTTGGGCTCTGACGTGTGCTTAAGTAAAAACTCGTCAATATTACAACCTGTTTTAGTGTCACACTGGTAACTGGACCACATCATATCAACATATTGATAGAAAATAATTAACATTTTGTTATCTAATGAATGTATCCAGGCTGAACATTCACTATATAGAACACAAGCAGAGACTCCCTCTGTCTCATCCAGACTTCTTGGTTCCTTCTGCGTTCCTTGTTGTTTGCTTCGTAAACTAGCCTACGTCTGTGGTGTTTGAGAGCCAGGAAACGATACGACACCAGCGGTCGAAAAAGCCGCGCAATGACAAGTTGGTTGATGGGCTGAAAACTGGGCAATGAAAAGAAGAAATATTGATGATGTCACTAAGATTAAAACTAAAGTAACGAGCCGGTTTTGAAAATATGTTAGAAGTAAAGAGTAGATATTTGTGTTAAAATGTAATGAGTGAAAGTAAAACGTTGTCCAAAGAAAATAAATAGTGAAGTAAAGTGTTAAAACCAGAAAAATCTACTTAAGTACAGTAACAAAGTATTTGTACTTCATCAATTCCCATTTCTGCTGTATGCTTAGCTTCATTGCCATGTAGGAAGGCGAACCCCTGGCCCTGGTCCTGAACGCTGTGGAACAGGTTTTTATTGAGGAAATCTCTGTACTTTGCTTCATTCAGCTTTCCCTCAACCCTGGTAGTGTGATCCCAACCATCATTCACTTTTGGGATAGTTTAGGGAAGGTGATAAGTGATGCATGATTTCAGACACCACATTGACTACTGAGGCCAAATAGTTCGTTCTTGGTTTCATCTGACCAGAGAATCTTACACAGTCCGAGAGTTTAATAGCTTCCATAAGTTTTGCATTAGATGAGCTTCTGTCTAGCCACTCTACCATAAACCCCAGATCAGTGGAGAGCTACAGTCTTTTTGGAACTTTGTCCCATCTCCAAACAGGATCTCTGTAAGTGATCATCAGGTTCTAAGGACCAGTGAGGCCTTCTATAGAGAGAGGTGTGTACTTTTCCGAATCACGTCCAATCAATAAACCTTTCCACAGGTGAACTCCAATCAAACTTCTCCATACTGACCAATCTGAATGAAACCTTTTTCCACTAATCCTGATTTGTTCTTGGTGGTAAAAATTTTTCATTAAATAACCATGATGGAATTTGGCTTACAGTTTCTGATCAAGTGGTTTAACCAAAATATTGCATTGCAGAATTACAGTCAGGTTTTAAATGAATGAGGATGATTAAAGGTCTGGATTTGATTGCAAGTGTTGAATTTGCATTCGGGAGCAATTCCTGAGAATTCTGAATTGATCATAGAGAAATTCCCTCCACAACATCTAGCCAGATCAAAGACACTCTGCAGGTGTATCATTGGCAATAAAAGTTTGTTAATTCATCATCAGGAACCACTTCATCCTGGAGAATGATGCAGCAGGAATGCATCATAGAACCATTTAGACCAAAGGTGTAGTTTACTATAACATATTCACCTGCATGTATTTGATGAAACCAGAGAATCATGAAAGGAAACCCTGAAGAATACTATGAGAATAGACAGAACTCCACAGAGACAATAATTCGAGCTCAGGATCAAAACCCTTTTACAAACTACAACTAATCAAACCTTTTTCAATGAATAAATAGCACAAAACAAACGGCTCACCCGAAACTCTTAATGACCAGTGGGAGATAAATGTTTACTGAAGAAAGGAAATGAAGTGAACCGGTGATCGCTGAAGTAACAGAAGCAGGATGTAATCAAAAAGTTTTAATGCTCCATGCAAATGATATTAAAAAAAAAATCAAAATGCACGTCGCAGTCTGCCCCATTGCTTTATGGTAAATGAGACTGATAATAGCCTGCTGCGGTTGGTCCAATTAAAGTTACAAAGATCAAGTGTTACAGCTAAGCGGAACGTAATTGGATCATTAATCTACCTAGATTAGTCCGCAGTGTGTGTTTTACTCATTTGCCTCCTGTTACTTTAAGGGGATCCAAAAAAGCATGATGTCATGCATGATGGGAGCAGAACTTTTTCAAAGGGCATTTTGATCCACAGCAATGTCTTTCTCGTGAGCCGGAAAAGCGTAACATTTTCCTGTAAACGGTTTTCAAGCGATGCATATACAAGCTACCTAGTGTACTTTATATACTTTCCCTTTTAAGTCTGGTTCCTCTCAAGGTTTCCTCCTTATCATGTTTTAGGGAGTTGTAACTTTTCACTGGCATAGCATTATGATCACCTGCATAATTGTGTTGGTCCCCCTTTTGCTGCTAAAACAGTCCTGATCTCTCGAGCATTAACAGCATTAACTTCTCCAGAAATGTGAGCTACAGGAGCTCGTCTGTTGGATCGGACCACACGGACCAGCCTTCGCTCCACACGTGCATCAATGAGCCTCAGGACCCCGTCACCGGTTCACCACTGTTTGTTCCTTGGAGCGCTTTCAATAGATTCTGACCACTGCAGACTGAGAACATTCCACAAGATCTGCAGTTTTGGAGATGCTCCAAACCAGTCGTCTAGACATCACAATTTGGCTCTCAAATCCTTACGCTCGCCCATTTTTCCTGCTTCTAACACGTCATCTTTGAGCCCCAAATGTTTGCTTGCTGTCTGATGTATCCCACCCACTAACAGCTGCCATGATGAAGAGAATATATAATGATAGTTGGTAGATATTATATATAATGATAGATATTATAATGGTATAATTCCATACTTTAAGCTTTATTTCTGTAAAGCGCAACAATTCTAACTGGCCAATTAGATTTGACCAATTGAACACCGAATCTGATAACATATGATGATAATATAAATATGTATTATTTTATAGGTACATTAATGGCATTTGGCAGATGAGTGACCTACATTCATCTTGAGAAATTTCCCCACTGTGTAACGAATAAAGGTATATCCTATCTTATTCATACTACTAATTAGCGATGGTGTTAAGGGCCTTGCTCAGGGGCCCAGGAGTGGTAACTTCTTGTGGCTGGGATTTAAAATTGTTTCAAAGTCCAATGCCTTAACCACTAAGCTACCACCTCCCCCGATATATGATTGACTTCCTACAGAATCTGGATCTTTAAATTCGCTATAGATAAAGGTGTAGGTAAGGATTTTTCCAGTGCCAGAGTTATTAAGAGCGATTGTACTATCGATGCTTGATTACAGCCATGATTCATGTAAATCGCAGTCCTTCACATTGACGCATCGATCCAAATCGGCGGCTTGTTCAACTCCTGTTAGGTAAATTTCAGGAAAATTGCTTCAACCGTATTATTCTTGCTGCTGTCAGACGTATTAGGATTGAAGGTGCAGTTTGTGGATGGTCCTATGAGAAATACACGTGGGGGGGGGTCTGAGAGGAAGTTAATGAAGATGAATTTAAAATAAAATACCACCTGTGTCTCTCAGTATGATCAAGGAATATGTGGCCGATGATTGCGACGATTAGATAGATCCGGAATGAACTTGGAATACGTCTAGAAAAATGTTCAAATTTGAGAATAAATCAAGCGCCTTCAATCGTTGAACGCTACAGTTATAGCAGAACGGATAACTATGAAAATGTGAAAAACAGTATGCAGTTTTGCAAGTTGAAGAAGGGATAACTTGCAGTAATTAAAGGATAAACTCAATCTAACTGGGTCACTGATGCACCAAATTCTAACATTCCGCATATCAATAGACGCCCCATAATTGAATACACGATAATGGAAGATCTGGCGTCTGGTTTGGTTCAACAACCAAATCAGACATCAAGAGAATAACAGCAGACAGTCAGGACTGCTAAGAGGATTATTTGTGCCCCCCATGCCCACCCTCCAAGATCTTCTAGAGTGAGGCAAAGGGCTAAGAAGATCACTTAGGACCCCGCACAATCAGCCCACACTCACTCTTGTAAATAAATTATCTGTCCATTAATTTAAACAATATTTCTATTTCCGTATCTAGTGCAGTGTGTTTTTCCTATATTGTGTTATACACCATTGTATGTCCTATGTGTGTGTGAAACTCCTGTCTCCAAGTCAAGGTCCTCAGTTGCACGAGGAGAATTTAATCTACATATTAAATACTGGTCCCAGATTATTCACTTTTTAAATGAGAAATAAATCAAATCAAATAAAAATAATTATAAATAAATGAGAAATAAATCGTTTTTTAACAGATGGAGATATGCTCAAAAAAAACAAAAAAAACAAAAAAAGGGTGCATCTCGATACAAATGGCAACTTGTATTTGTCCAATCCACACTTTTTTAAATCGATGCATGGCATAAAAACATAAATTCTAAACCCTAATAATAAAAATACCAGAGGTTTTAAAGTTTATCAGGTGCTTTCAGTCACAGAAATCCATGATGAGACGTCTGACAAGTGAAACAAAACTCCTTAAGAACATTAAAAAGAAACTTTGAAAGCTAACGAGACTCAAGGAGAGAAAACCCTTTTTGTTTCTACACCGGGCTGGACAGTGGAAGTCAGGCGGTGTAGGAACATGATGTGAAATGAACGTTTTAATCTATCACTCTTCAAAGGAGAATCAGCGAGAACATGAGAACGACCCAGGGATGGATGGAGGAACCGATTTTTCACAGCGAGTACGGGAAGTGGGATCAGGCTATTCCTCCCGAAAGTGTTGCAGGTTGCTTCGTTTTTTGATGAGATTTTGCAACGATTCACTTAGTTGTAAATTTATTCATATGGTAATGTTGGAGCATCTGCTCGATGAAAGGCGTTCGAATGACAATTAAATTCATATTCACAAACATCAGATGGCATCTGGGGCAAATTCATTTTTGTTTCTTGATACGTATCACCACATATTTGTGGATTTGTGTACAAAATACTCAACCCAAACATATAATATTATATACAATATATAGAGAAAAGTATGTGGACACCTGATTCCTATGTGCTTTTTAAACATCCCATTCCACCTGTTCGATGTTTGAATGACCTCCACTCTTCTGGGAAGATGTTCCACTAGATTTTGGAGCCACAAGAGCATTAATAAAGTCAAGTAATACGGTATTATATACACTATACTCTATGAACGAAGGTTTGTGGACACCTGACCATCATATTCATTTATCTAATTCCACATTAAGTCCCCAATTGCTGTTATAATAACTCTTTTGGGAAGATGTTCCACTAGATTTTGGGGATTGGTGATCATTCAGCCACAATGGTCTTAGTAAAGTGATGTGAGTGAGGTGAGGAGAACCTGGGGGTGCCGTTCTAATGCATCCCAAAGCTGTGGAACAGGGTTGAGGTTGGCGCTCTACAGCATTTGATCTTCCACACACTTTCAACCCATGTAAAGCGAATCTTCATAGGGCTCATATTGTGCACTTAGGGCTTGTTAGTTATAACGGAAATTGGAATAGAATAGAATAGAATAGAATAAATAAAAATAGAATAGAATAGAATAGAATAGAATAGAATAGAATAGAATAAATAGAATAGAATAGAATAGAATAGAATAAATAGAATAGAATAGAATAAATAAAAATAGAATAGAATAGAATGAAATAGAATAGAATAAATAGAATAGAATAGAATAGAATAGAATAGAATAGAATAGAAAAGAATAGAATAAATTAAAATAGAATAGAATAGAATAGAATAGAATGAAAGAGAATAGAATAGAATAGAATAGAATAGAATAGAATAGAATAGAATAGAATGAAAGAGAATAGAATAGAATAGAATGGAATAAAATAGAATGGAATGGAATGGAATGAAATAGAATAGAATAAATTAGAATAGAATAGAATAGAATAGAATGAAAGAGAATAGAATAGAATAGAATAGAATAGAATAGAATAGAATAGAATAGAATAGAATGAAAGAGAATAGAATAGAATAGAATGGAATAAAATAGAATGGAATGGAATGGAATTAAATAGAATAGAATAAATTAGAATAGAATAGAATAGAATAGAATAGAATAGAATAGAAAACAATAGAATAGAATAGAATGAAAGAGAATAGAATAAAATAGAATAGAATGAAAGAGAATAGAATAAAATAGAATAGAATAGAATGAAAGAGAATAGAATAGAAAACAATAGAATAGAATAGAATGAAAGAGAATAGAACATAATGGAATAAAATAGAATAGAATAGAATGAAAGAGAATAGAATAGAAAACAATAGAATAGAATAGAATGAAAGAGAATAAAACATAATAGAATAGAATGAAATAGAATGGAATAAAATAGAATGGAATAAAATAGAATAGAATAGAATGGAATAAAATAGAATAGAATAGAATAGAAAACAATAGAATAGAATAGAATGAAAGAGAATATAATAAAATAGAATAGAATAGAATGAAAGAGAATAGAATAAAATAGAATAGAATAGAATGAAAGAGAATATAATAAAATAGAATAGAATAGAATGAAATAGAATGGAATAAATTAGAATAGAATAGAATGGAATGAAATAGAATAGAATCGAATAGAATAAAATATTAATTTGGGTTGTCTTGATATTGATTTGAACGTAGAAAGCACTTCTGTATCTCATTCTCCCTCCCTCCATTCCTCCATTCCTCCCTCTCTTTCTTTCTTTCTCTTCATCTGTTTTTTTTCTTCTTCCTTTACACCATAAATTTTCTCAGCATCCTACACACGTGCATCGGATAATTCCTGGATGATCTGAGCCGGAGATAAAGGAGATGAATGACAGATTGAGAGGTAAAGTCAGTGAGCGCCCTCCTCCTCCTCCTTCTTTCCCCCACGCGTGCACGCGCGTGGCCAGAGTGAGAGTGTGTGTGTGTGTGTGTGTGTGTGTGCGAGTGCGCGCACGGCGAACGCATAAAGCGGAGCGCACGGCTCCGGGAGCGTCATTACTCCTTGCGAAGTGGACCCAGGACGCAGGATGGAGGACGCGGTACTCTGCGGCGCGGGCGGCACACGCGCGGCGGCTCTTTTACGCACGCAGCGTGGACAGCGCGGGGAGCCGAGCGGGACGCACACGCGCGTTTCCACGTTGCGGCTCGAACGGAATATATAACGCAAGGAAGAAAGTCCTGGAAGTTTCCACGATACTTTCTTTTTTTCTTTCTTTCTTTCTTTTTATCTTTTTTTTTTAATGCCATGCACCCGGGTGGGGATTACTCAAAAAATGACACGCAAAAAACGCAGAGGATGAGAAGATGAGAGGACGCACTTGTTAAAAAGGTTGTTCCAAAAGCAAGAAAAATAAAAAATAAAAAATAAAACAACAACAGCAACAGCAACAAAGATGGAGCGCTCGGGTGCGTTTAAACCCAGCCCCGTGCCGTATGGAGAGCTTCTGAACCTATCGTCCAACTCCACGGACTCAAATTACACGGACGAGCCACGGAGCGTTTTGGCGCAGGCGAGCGCGGCCGTGTTCTTGTCTCTCCTGACGTGCGCGACGGCGCTTTCCAACGCGTTCGTCATCGCCACCATCTACCAATCCCAAAAGCTGCACACTCCAGCCAACCTATTGATCGGCTCTTTGGCTGTCACCGACCTCCTCGTGTCGGTGCTGGTGATGCCCGTGAGCGCTGCGTATACCATCAGCCAAACGTGGACGCTGGGCCAGGTGGCGTGTGACCTCTGGCTGTCGTCGGACATCACGTGCTGCACGGCGTCCATCCTTCACCTCTGCGTCATCGCGCTGGACCGCTACTGGGCGATCACGGACGCGGTGGGGTACTCGGCAAAGCGTACGCGAGGCCGCGCGGCCGCCATGATCGCCGGCGCCTGGGTCATCGCCATATCCATCTCGGTGCCACCCTTTTTCTGGCGCCAGGTCAAGGCGGACGAAGAGGTCACCAGCTGCTACGTCAACCAGGACCACGTCTTCTACACAATCTACTCCACTTTTGGAGCCTTCTACATCCCCACGCTGCTCCTGGTAGCCCTCTACGGCAGGATTTACGTCGAGGCCCGGAAACGAATATTAAAACAGTCCCCCCATAAACCGGGTAAAAGACTAACATCCGCTCATTTAATCACAGACTCGCCCGGGTCCGTGGCCTCCACCACGTCGCTCACGTACGGCACGGGGGAATCGACGTCGTACGACGGTACAGCCTCGGCTTCGGTGAACAGTCAGGTGAAAGTCACGATGTCCGATGCGCTTCTGGAAAAGAAGCGAATCTCGGCGGCACGGGAAAGGAAGGCGACCAAAACTTTAGGCATTATACTCGGGGCGTACATCGTGTGCTGGTTGCCGTTCTTCATGTATACGCTTCTCGTGCCTATCTGCACCACGTGCACGTTTTACCCCGAGCTGTTCAACCTGTTCACGTGGCTCGGCTACCTGAACTCGCTCATCAACCCCATTATTTACACCATGTCCAACGAAGACTTCAAACAGGCGTTCCATAAACTCATGCGCTTCAACTGTTGTCGATCTTGAGTACTTTTTTTGCGACGAGAAGAACGGCCGGCGAGGAACGCTACGAGAACTGCCGTGTAACGACAGTCGCCATTTATCTCCATATCACTGCCTACGTGTTACGGATGTGGGGGATGGGGAGGGGCTGGGGGGGTATTATATATCTACCTAGGGTGCAAGCAAATCTTTAAACGCAGCCATCGGATAGGAAAACATCACCGCCGTGAATGTGAAAGTGTCTCTGTAGCTTTATTCATGACACCATCTGAGAAAAATGTACTATTCATGATCTCCTGGGCATTTGAAATTTTTTTTTTTCGTGTAAACAAAACCTTAACCTGGAGTGTTTTCTTTTTCAGCAGGTATGCAGTGGTGTGAAAAAATACCGGGATGAATAAATCTAAGACTGTGCTGTATAGTAACTGGTTTTGAGTTTGGCGTTCCTTGAAACCCCTTAAACAACTCAAAATATTATTCGTCTGCTCAAATACGTTGAGTTCACCGCTGTTGAATGCTCAATTCTGATTGGTCAGAAGGTTTGACTATTGTTCTAGACGGGCTTCTAGTAAATAGCGTATATAACATATAGAAAAAAAGCTTTATTGAGATTTATTAGAGTCTTCAGTAGAGTCAGAACCTTGTAATAGGATCTAACTTACCTATTGTTGGTTCCTAATGACCAATGAGGTGATGAGTATGAGGGGATCTCATCATAGAGAGATTCTAATTCTCCGAATTCCAGAAATTGTTTGTAACGCTCGACGTAATTTTTTTCTAGAACGTTTTAAAAACACACAAAAGTGTAACCAGGAAAAAAAATCAGTGGTTAAGACGTTGGACTTCTCAGGTTGTGAGTTTTAAATCGCAGCACCTCTCAGCTACTGGTCCCTTGAGCAAAGCCCTGAACCCTCAACTGCTCATTTGTGTAAATTGTGTAGATTGTTGCTCTGGATTAAGGCGTCTGCCAAATACCTTTCGATGTGAATGTAACGTTGAACTGGTCACTGATTGAGGTTTCACTCTATTGATGGCTTCAAAAACCATTATTCAGTTCACTTTCAACATTGGATATTGTCTCAAAGAAGCTTTACTGCCATAAATAGATTACAAATATACATTTTATATATAAATGAATTTGTATAAATGTATACCCAATAACCAAACCAGTGGAGGGGAGTGGTAGCTTAGTAGTTAAGGCTCTGGGTTACTGATCGGAAGGTCGGGGGTTCAAGCCCTGGTTTCGCCAAGCTGCCACTCATGGCCTCTTAAGCAAGGCCCTTAACCCTCTGTGCTCCAGGGACCCTGCATCATATCATGGTTGACCCTGCTCTCTGACCCCAGCTTCTGAGCAAGCAGGGATATACGAAGAACAAATTTCACTGTGCTGTAATGTTTATGTGACAAATATATTCTATTCTATTATGGTGTGGAAAACCTCATGATGAAACCTTGAGAGAAACCAGACTCAAAAGGGAACCTGTGCTCAAGATCTGTTCGTGGTGATTGTATTCATAAGCCATAATAGTAAACTAATGTATCTTTACATTGACATCGTTACGGCATATGGCGGACGCCCTTCTCCATTTATTTCATTGCTAAAGCTAATCAGCTATGGGGTTAAGGGACTTGGTCAGGGGACAAGAAGTGGCAGTTTGTGACAGTCCGAATGAATTCTTGAGTTTAACCCTCCGCAGCAACTTCATGGATCGTTGGACTGTTCATGTGCAACCATCCTCAACTAAACTCCATCCATGAATAGGGTGTCAGGATGAACCCATCAGGATCATCACCTCTGGGGTGTATCAGTTTGCATCACATGAAACCCGGGGGTTCTTTTTGACATAAACGCTTCATAAACAGCATCTTACATTAGCATGCCGTTTGAAAAGGGACGATTTTAGCTAGCTTGCAGAATGTCGATTGTCAGTGATACAAATCTGTGTGATATTCATTGCTGGATTTATACTTTATTTATCATCATTTATGCATTACTAGATTTATCATCATTCTGCTTTTTGAGTTGAGGGGGAAAGAAAATCCCAATATTTCTCACACCACTGTAAAGGAATCAAAGATGATCGGATGACATGGAAAGTCCACCGCAAATTAAACGGTCGTGAAAAAGGTCAAAACGCCATTATGATGCAATATAAATGAATCGAGGTATTAATTTACATTTTTTTTTTTATTATTTATTTGCTTTTTTTATTATTTATTAAAAACTTTTAATTGATATGTATGAATCAATGAATTGAGGTATTATTTTACATTTTATTTTATTATTTTTATTATTTTTTTTAATTTTTTTTCAAAACTTCATCTGTGAAGTTTTAAATAAAAAAATAAAAAAATACAAATTTAAAAAAAAATGTAAATTTAAATTAAATTTAAATAAAAAAAAGGTAAAAAAAGGTAAAAAATTTTAATGAATACCTCGATTCATTTATATTGCATTATGATGCAATATAAATGAATCGAGGTATTAATTAAAAAATTGTGAATTATTTATTTGTATTTATTTATTTTTTATTTAAAACTTAATTTCTATAAATGAATCAATGAATCAAGGTATTAATTTACATTTTTTTATTATTTATTTGTATTTTTTTATTTTATTTAAAACTTCATTTCTATGAAATTTAAATAAAAGAAATAATAAAAAACAATTTAAATTAATACCTCGATTCATTTATATGGCATCATAATGCAATATAAATGAATCGAGGTGTTCATTTACATTTTTTTTTATTATTTATTTGTATTTTTTTTTTTTTATTATTATTTAAAACCTTATTTCTATGATCTATTTATTACCCTCATTTTCGTCGCATTGTGGGTAGCTCCTGGTTTTGACAGCTGGTCTGACGTATCAGCACGCCTATTGCTGAAAATGGAAACATCATCCCCCCTCCCCCACCCCTCCCCCCTCCTTTTCCACCGCAAAGGACGCCAGCGTGTATTGTTTTTTTCGCAACAATTCTCGTTCCCCGGATGACGTCTGCAGCCGCGAAGGCAAACGCGTTGAAATGAGCACAAACCACACCAATAAATGCAAATAAACCGCTTTCACCGTGAAAGCACAAAAATCGAACCGGACGGCTTTATACTGCTAAATTGTACAGTTTTTCCGGCACAATCCGGTTTTTCGAGCATACGATGTGCATCGGTTGACAAATCTGCTGCTGTACTATAAGCTTGAGCAATGTTCTGTAACTGCCTTTTGTTGCGAATGTTGCAATATTTGCAGGACAATGGAGCTGCTCTTATGAAAGAAAAAAGAACTAATAAAACAAAAAGGAAAAATGATGATCGAAGGTCATACTATTTTTGTTAGAAATAGGGATCTACGCTATACTAAGTATTTAAGATGAAGCGATACAGAGAGCCTTTTTTTCTACCTCATCTTCATCTTCGGTTTCGCATCAGCAGCGTTTGCGTGAGCTGTGGAAATAAATCCCATTAAACACGCCGTCGTGAGTTTATTCACTGCTTGTTTGTGTAATGGACTGAACATACTGTATGTAAAAAAGTGTATATACATTGGGGGTCCAAAACGTCTGATATACGACTTTTGCTTCTATTTTGCATACTTTGGAATGCAATCTTAATGATTTAACTGAAATCAATTATATTACTGAAAACATTTTGTGTAAATAAGTCGGAATGGATTTTAGAGCTTAAACCTGATGATCCGTTTCAGATCGAATCACGTAAAAAAATTAGACGTGAGGAAAAAAACGATCTTTTGTACAAAACGGTTCTCACAACATGGTCTATATCACACTTACACACCCGACCATGAGATTTCTTTGTGATTTTTAAAACATCCCATTCCACATTTAATCCTCATTTGCTGTTATGATAACCTCCACTCTTCTGGAAAGGCGTTCCACCAAATTTTGTGGATATTTGTGCTTTATTCCACCTTGTGAGTGTTAATAAAGTCTGGTACTGATGTAGGTGAGGTGAGGAGGCCTGGAGTGCCGTTCCAAATCATCCCAAAGATGTTCAATAAGGTTCAAAGCTCTATAGCAGGCCGCTCAAGATTTTCCAACCCATGTAAAGTATATATTCCTGATGGTCCCAATTTCAGCTGTTTCTACTGCAGGTATCAGACTTTACTTATCCTGTCTTATATCACAACCAGCCATTACTGATATACCCCATGTTTCTGAGCACTTGGGATTTAAGCTTTACACTTATTTTTTATAAAAATTTTTTTTTTTTTTTACACCAGAATGGATGTTAAATGAGGAGGTGTGGGAATAAAATTCGCCATGTTGGTAGAATCTATTTTCAGACTTCAGTATTTCATTATTTGGAGTCATTTAGATGGTGGGGGTGGGATTAAACAGTCAAATGTAATTGACAGACCCCAAGTAAACAGGTTGTACTGTAGATTAGTGCCTAAAGCATTGGAGTTTGGATCCTGAAGGTTATGAAATTAAAATCCCCATCACTCCTGGCCCCCTGATCAACGCTCTTAACCCCACAGTTGCTCAGATAAGAGCATCAGCCAAATGCAGTAAATGTAGATGCATTTTTGAGAGATTTCATTTTTTTAATAAATACAATGGACCGAAAGGTTTTTTTCCCCCTTGAGCCTGTTTTTTCTTTAATATGTATAAAAAAAAAAACGACGCAGAAAACGAATCCGACATTTACAACAATTAGGACATTTTTGTAGCAAATACATGTTGCTTAGGTGTGTGTATTTTATAGCTGATGCATCTCCTAGTGTTATTTTTCTACTGATTGAAATATTTCCATTTGGATATTTAGGTTCTTTGCAACACCTTCTTGCTTCTGAAAAAGAAAAAAAAAAAAAAATTCCATATGTGGTTTTTTCCCAAGCTACAAAGTTGGAGGCACACAATTGGGGCTGTGATGAGTATGTAATTGGAAACAGGCGCGACTGATCAGTTTGATTGTGAATATGCGAGTGCATGCTGGGAGTTGGACTCCTGGGCAATCATGGCTGTGGTGTTTGGGAAATAAAGATCTCACAAACATGAGGAAAGATGACCTTGAAAGACAAACCTAAGACATATGTGAGTCTTAAATCTGGTTAAATAATGTTCTAATTAACCGAAAAGGTGATACAGGTGCAATCATGTGACATAAAAAATGGTGGGGCAGTGGCTGATTGGCAATGGCCATAATCCTCAGAGTTTGAGATTTTTTTTTTTTACATATTTAAACAAGCTTTTTTTGCCACCCCCGATTGCCCAAACATCTTATAAACTAAATCTATATTTACCCTGTACATTTTCTAATGAATGTCTTCAGATCCCTACGTTAGCCCAATGTTGTTATATTTGATCAACATCGTTTCTAGACATAGTTGGAGGAGGGGAGCGCAAGTGAGTTTTTCTTGCAAAGCTTAATATACTGTGTATGTTTACATACTTGAATTCAGGCAATTTAGCAATGATAATTAAATGTGTTTAATCCTTTTTTATGATAGGTTGCAAATTATTTGTATAGTGGGAGGGTGGAGCTTTGTGTGTGGGGGGCAACTTGGGTGGTAACAATAGGAATCCCACTTAGGGTGCCAAAAAGGCTAGAAAAAGCCCTAAACATGATAAGAATAATGAAAATATTATTATTACAATACTACCAAATTTGTTTGAAATTTGGGATTAGACGAGGACACCGCCATGAAAACATATGAATTGTTTTGTTCCATCCTTCCGTTAACTTTTCAAATATATATGGTGTGAAAGTGACTAAAAGTGGACTGTATGACTATGGAAGTGGAAACTCTGTGATTAAGATTTTGGGTTACTAAACAAGGTTGGGGGTTTTAGCCCTGGTATCACCAAGCTGCCATTATTGGCCTCTTGAGCAAGACCCTTAACCTTCTGTGTTCCAGGAGCACTGTATCATGTCTGACCCAAGCTTCCTAACATCGCTGTTATATGCGAAGAAATCATTTAATTATAATGTACATGCAAAAAGCATCGACTTTGAATTCCATATAGAACCCTAAAGGAGTCCCTGATACTTTGGTGATCACTGGGATCAATGAATTTGGTTCCAAGTAGAAACCATTTAGGATTCTTTGAGTGTTCAAAGAACCCATAAGGGATGACAACTTGCCTATTAACATTCCTTCGAAGCAGTGCCCAGTCCATAACTCCCAACTCTGCATGAGTAGCAGCTTCATTTGGATGTGAAGGTGAATTGATTCGACCTTGACTTTCTCTTTACTTCTACTTAATTAAAAGCCCCCCAAAACCCAGCCTAACAAACTGTAGAAAAAACAAATCAAACAGCTGAAAGATTTAACAATACAAATACATTATATGACTAAAGGTTTGTGCACCCTCTTACCCCTCTATAATATGCTTTTTTTGCAAATCCAATTCTGATTTTAGTCCCTCTTTACTCTTATAATAACCTCTTTTGCACTTTTGGGATGGTTTTTCCACTAGATTTTGGAGCGTAGCTGTCGGGGTTTGTGTTCATTCAGCCACATGAGCATTAATGAGGTCAGGCAATGGTGTCAGGCAAGGGGGCCTGGGGTGCAGTTGGCGGTTCAGTTCATCCCAGAAGTGTTCGAGGGGGTCTCAGATCCGTGGCGAAGTGGTGAATTGGTGAGAGAGTTTTCATCGCATTTCAAGGTTTCTTTGGAAGGTCAGTGGTTCTATTACATTTTTTTCCCCTGGAATGGAAACTTTCAAAAAAGAAAGTTTAGTAGCTTTTCACCAAAGAATCCTATGAAGTGCTTGATGATTTTTTTTTTTTTATCGTTGACTAGTGTTTAAAATACAGTGAACTTAATATGCAACCTAGTGCATTGTACTGATATATAATGAGTTATAGTGTGTTGTGGGGGGTTGGGGTGGGGTTTTTCCACAACCATGTAGCCGGCAATGTGATCACTGTGTTGCAGACTAAATATACACACCCAGTCATAACAGCTCAGACAATGTAATACAGTAATTTCAGTCTGAATTCATAAACACCTGAAAGAAGCCTGCTGGTCACAAAACCCAGAAATTAATATCCTGCCTCTATGATGCAGATATGCCTCAGATACATGTGAGAAATTTCCACACTCCCACATGATGCGACAGTTACCATGGTTGCGACCAATAAAAAAAAATATATTAAAAAGCCAGCTTGATGGCTGACTGGTTTCCATCCGTGTCTGTGAGAAACCCCTAAGCATTCATTTTACAAAAAGTGACCTGAGAATTAAATGATTCTTCACAGTAAACGTTCACAGTGCTGCATGTGTAAAAAGCTAATTTATCGCATTTTGCTACAAGGTTACTTTTAAAACTTGAAATGACATAATCCCGGAGTGAAAAGAATTGAATAATTGATTTTATTTTCGTATGAATTGTCATGTAATGAGCGATAAGCCGATGCAAGTGCATATATTCCTTTTATTTAGCGCCTAGCAACAGCAACACGCTAGCGTGAACACCCAGGTCAACAAGCCAATGAAGAACAGGGACGAACAGCAACCGCGATGTCAGATAAAGTGATGTGAAAGGTAAAATATACAGAATGTACAGGTGCTAATCCAAAGTGACAGAGGAAAAGGTGTGATTGATTAATGATATGCGTAAGTTATGTGATGTAGCAGTGACTAATGAGTCCAGGACCATAAATTCTAACACTAATTACAAGATTATTGGGAATATATATAGAATGTTGAAGGCATATAATTGTGCAGGATCTCTTAGGATGTGAGAGCATGAAATTTTCCCTTCACTTGAGTCCCAAACCTTTTCCAGCATTACAGTGACCCTGTATACAAAGACAGCTTCATGAAGATATCATTACCTGAGTTAGAGTGAAAGATCTTAAAATATAGAGATCTTTCAACCAACACATTTGGGATGATTTAAAACTGCACCCCAGGCCACCTCACCTACATAATTATATTTATTTACTGACACCCTTGTGGCTGAATGAGCACAAATCTCCACAAGCACACTACAAAATCCGTTGGGACGTCTTCCCAGAAGAGTGGAGGTTATTATAGCAGTTACTAATAAAGACTAAATGTAGAGTGAGATGTTTAAAAAGCACATACAAATCTTATAGTCCGGTGTCGGAAAGGTTTTTTCCATAGGGTGTATCAATTGTGGGTAAACCACAGATGCAATACCTGCTTTCCAATGGATTTCAAATGGTACCATTGAGAGCTGAATTCCAAAATCCAGTGGAGGTTCTTAAACTGGAAATCAAATGGCTTGCAGAAGAAACTCTAATGCAGTCTGGCTGTGACGCCCCAATTGCTTTGGTACCCTATTCCATATATCAGGGGAGTGAAGAGAGTGTGTGTGTATGTGTGAGGGTCCTGTGTGGTCACCTACATTGCTGGTGGCTTTACGGATGCAAAATGTTGTGCAAATATCTGTCACGAAGAGAAGAGACACACTGATGATCTTCCCAGCTGTCCTCACTGTAGGGTCCAACACAGAACAATTCCCAAGCCAGGCAATGATGCAATGAAATATGAATAAAATTGAGTAGGATGAGAACCAGTGCTCGAATTGAGGGTATTTGGGGGGATCCGGTACACTCCATGACAGGTAAAAAATAGACTTAGGAGGAAACTACACAAATGGATCATTATGGTCTTATGAGGACTATATTAAGGTATTAGTAGTTCATCTAAAACATCATAAAAATATTTCTAATAATTAATGAGATTTTTTTTTTGTCATATCTATCCCTGTTTATGCCAAAACATTATTAAATTCTCAAATGCCGAGCAAGAAATTTTTATATGAATGTTTTTAATTAAAATTCGTTATCATTTCTTTGTACTTATTGGTAGGCAAGCCATATAATTTAAGCCTTTGTAACTCTCAGAGGTCGAGTTTTTCCTTCACAAGAAAGTCTTTAGGACAAAGGACTCTTAAGAACAGCTATAATATGAGTGATAATGTCAGGATTAAGCGTATAGGATTATGTCTTTCATCAGCCCTTTGCATGTCACATGGTCTAGTAACTTGTCACTAATCACTCTGTTCATTTTTACCTTCAATTAGCACATGTACTGTTGTTTCATTGTCTCAAAGCAGCTTTACACAGATAATGTTGTGATAAAAAATTAATATGTTCTTTATAAGTAAGTTTGTCCCTGATAAACGAGCGGGTGGCGACTGTGGTGAAGGAAAAACTCCCAGAGATGGCATAAGGAAGAAACCTTGAGAGGAACCACTCAAAAGGGAAGCCATCCTCATCTGGGTTGCACCGAATGTCCATTTATTGCAGATATACGATGTTGCGAGGTGCAGTGATGATGATCAGAAGCAAACTATAGTCCTGAGTCAGTGTAGGAGACTGTTGACATTAACTACAGTCCAATTCATCCTCAAAGCTCCCGTTCTTACTCCGGAATTTCATGGAACCACCCAAGGCCGTCCACAAATTAATTTGCATCTTATGTGACGGATGGCAGGGTGCAGGTTGTATTAGTGGTTAAGGCATTTTGGACGTTTTTTGAAGGTTGTGAGAAATTCAAAAAAAAAAGAAAAAAAAAATACAATTTCTAAAAAATTCAAAAAGATTTAAATTTGAAATCAAAGCCACACCAAGCTGCCATTCCGGGACCCTTGAGAAAGGCCTTTAAATCCTTCGCTACTCAATTGTATAAATAGGATAATTATAAGTCTCTATGGATAAGGATGTATGGCATGTTGTTGGTAATAAATATGAAATTGTATTTTTATGGGAGAAAGTGTGTTTTTTTTTCCTTTTTGAAACAGACATCAACTCATCCTTTTGATTTATATATCAGTGGCATTTGGCCCATGCCTTTATCCACAGAATCTAACAATTATTTTGTACATCTAAACAGTTAGGTAGCAGTAGCTTTATGGTGGTGGTCCCCAACCTTTTTTGCGCCACGGACCGATTTAATGTCGGACAATATTTTCACGGACCGGCCTTTAAGGAGTGGTGCATCATGCATCAAGAGTGAGTCATAGACAGATGTGGCGGAGAGAATCCGGTCATTTTCCAAAAAAAAAAACGTTCAGAATCTGATAATAAATCAAACGGAAATAATGTAAGTTATGTATACTTTCTGTAAGGTCCCCTGGTGGTCTAGTGGTTAGGATGCGGCGCTCTCACCGCTGCCGCCCGTGTTCGATCCCCGGTCAGAAAAACCAACCCCAGCCACTCTTAATGCCGGTCCCAAGCCCGGATAAATGGGGAGGGTTGCGTTAGGAAGGGCATCCAGCAAAAAAACGTGCCAAATCAAACATGCGGATGATCTGCTGTGGCGCTCCCTAATGGAAGAAGCCGAAAGAAAGTTTATGTATACTTTCTGTGTGGCCCGGTACCAATTGACCCACGGACCGTTGCCGGTCTGCGGGCCGGGGGTTGGGGACCACTGCTTTATGGTACCAGGATTTGAACTCATGACCTTCCAATCAGAAGTCCAAAATCGAACCCACTGAGCCACCACTTCTCCCTTTTTATTTTTTCTGTTTATAGATCTCCGTTAGAGCGACAAAGCATTTTAAAATTCTCTGAAAAGTGCAATAAATGGCCATATTGCACCACATCCATTCAAACATTTCATTTTTTTTTTTATTCAGCAGGGATGGCTGTCTTTTTTTTTTGCCGGATTTGTGGTGTTAATTCAAAGTGCAGCACAACCTTTAGGGGCGAGATTATGATGCAAGTCATGAGCGTGCTTTATGCCCGTCGTTCTGCTGCCTGGCATTTTGACCGAGCAGTTACTCAGCACAGAGCTGTAGGTTGTGGAACGGGGAGGATCAATGAGCTTCTAAATCATTTCCCCAGCACCACGAGAGGCTCTGGCTCACTGGCTCCCTGATGGAGCTCCAGGGTCCTCCTTTCAATTTTATTCTTGGACAAGCCATGAGTTTCTGTCAGCATCAATCGGAATATCCCTTCGCCTTCTCGCTATATGACAGCAAAGAAACCACCTAATTTGTATCTTTAATGAGGTTTTCGTGCGTGCAAATGGAGACGATGTGACTTCATGACATCGGCTCAGCGTGTTGTCTCTTTCACTCGGGTTTCACGTCTTCTTCTTCCTCCTCAGCTCCGAGCTGGTAGAATCTGGGGGTAAAATCTTGGATAAAGAGTGATTATCTTGAATCGCCATGTTTTACCTTTCGGTGTAAATAGTCAGACGCACAACACGGGTGAGATGTAATGCTTGTGTGACTGGAATATCATTTCCATTTAACTCATGCGAGCTACAGACGAATAGAAAAACTACTTATGGAGTTTTTCTCAACTGGAAACCATTCCCTGGAGCTGAGGTTAGCTCTAAATTTCTATTTTTTTTAATGATAACATTCAAAATCCATAAAGATGGCTTTGGAATACAAATAATCAACAAATTTTGCATCAGTGTTTTAAGTACAATTGATACAATATATGGACTATAAGATTTGTATGAGGTTTCTGAGCATCTCATTCCTCCCTTAGGCCCCATTTGCTGCTTTAACAACCTCCACCCTTCTGGGAAGATGTTTCACTAGATTGTGGCAAACGTTGTGCTAACAAGGTGAAGAAGAACGACATATGGCTGTTCCAATACTTATGTTGCTTAAGTGTTTTTCTCCCAAAAAAAAAAAATTCTTTAATATGAATACATTTTAAAGCGAACAACAATAAGAGCCTGATGATTGAACAAGTGTTTATAGCTGCAAGTCCAAGCCCTTTACATTTCAAGGGAACTATAAAATGCTAAACAGCAATACGTTTGGAAAAAAAAAAATCATTCATCGCAAATTGCTGTCGTACATAAGAAAGACAACATTCAGTATTCGGATGCTGTTATGGGAAAATAGTGTTCCCAGGAGTCAAAAGTAAGTCTGCTTTGTGCTCTATTGTTTTCCCATAGTTTCCTATAACAGCATGGCCTTGGTGTTTTATTGCTTGAATCCAATATTCCAGATGATCATTATAAGTACAATGTAGAGCGATGTACTTTTTTCCTCTACATGTAAGAATGGGTTGTGGTGATGATGAGATCTCAACAACTATCTCTTCCCCAATGCCAAGCTCTATAAACTCAAAAACTCGGTAAAAGGAAATCGGTAGACCTTTGTCCATTACAAGTTAGATGATCGATTGCAATATTTGAGAGGAATGTTAGTTGGCGCACTAAAGTGTGCATCGGGTACAAATTGGCATTTGTATCGCGATGCATCGTCTTTGAAAATATTTGCATAGGTAAAAAAACGCTATGTAATTTTTAGTAGCTGTGCTACACGAGCGCGTTCTCTACGTGAATATGACCTGTCGCAAGAACGTCGCATAGAATACAGATTAACACGGCAGAGGTAGAACTGCAACGTTAGAAGTCAGAAGGCACTTAAGTACATTTTGGATTTGCTGTCTGTCTGAACCAAAGAAATAAAAGTGGACTATCTGTACCTTATTGACTTTATCATATTTATTCTGAATGCATAAATTCAATGAAGACATGTTTAGAAAGAAAGGAAAAAAAAAACCAGTATTAAAACGACACAAAAGTAACAGAAAATCCACAGGAAACACTGAAAAAAATGAAAAAACCACTTTAGGTTCAGGGTTTTCATTCATTCAAATCATGGCAATTAGGTGTTAATGTGGAGAATGATTCAGTGTTTGAGACAATATGACACACCAGATGGCACATGAAATAAAAACAATACAATACAAAATATAGCACAATGAGGCTATGAGTGCAGAAGACCTCTACTAGGGATGTTGTAGCTCAGTAGTTAAGGCTCTGGGTTACTGATCAGCAGGTCATGTGCCAAACTGCCACTCTTGGGCCCTTGAGCATGGCCCTTAACCCTTTGTTTTTCAAGGGTGCTGTATTCCTCAGATTCCTTTTAACTACCAGAAGTGACTCAAGATATGGTCTTATGCTATTGTGGCTCATTAACTTCAATGTTTGATGTTTTTTGTGTGTTATGAGATGCTTTTCTGTTTATCATGGATGTATAGAGTGGGTCTATATATGGAAGTCTGATATATGTTTATTTATGACCATTAATGAACATATTTGCAGTTCTATTGGTTGCTTGAGACATATATAATAAAGTATACGTTCGAACATGGAAAGTGTTTTGTTTTTACTTGCTATGTGATGTTTCTATACATATGTAAAATACATATTCTTTAATATATTGTGTGAAATGACATAAAATGCATAAAATGTCAAATGCAGGGGAGTGAAATTATTTCTTTTACAATTCTCATAAGATATATTTCAAATGCTTCAACTATTATTGTTCCAATTTACGTTTTATAATATAAATGCAATGGATCTGTTCAAATCACATACACTATACCCGATTTGCGATTTTGCGAATGTAGATGTTGCGCATGCGCCGTTCAGTCGTGAAAAAATTTCACATCACGCAGCATAATGACATCACTGAGCTGCTGGATGTTGGACACATGGCACTTCTCCACATTACGCTTGAAGATGCCCCACAGGTCTTCAATAGGGTTTAGGTTTGGAGACATCCTTGATCACTTAATCACCTCAGCTTCCTCAGCAAGGCAGTTGTCATCTTGGCGGTGTGTTTGGGGTTCGTTAAAATGTTGGAAAACTGTTGTTCAGCCCAAATTCTGAAAGGGAGGGCATTTCTGCTTCAAAATGTCACAGTACATGTTAAAATCCATGTTTCCTTCAAAGAACCGCAGCTCCCCAGTACCAGCAGCATTCATGCAGCCCCAGACCGTGATACTGCCACCACCAGGCTTGACTTTCTTGTGTATGTGTGTATTGTAAATACAAAGATAAAGATCCTTTACCCATATATGAACGTGTTTTATACGCATATACAGTATGTGTTAAATACGTGTATTTGGGAAAATATGATATAAATATTAAAACAGCCATTTTTGTAGTATTTTGAAATATTTGCGACAAGTATTTGAGATATATTACTATATCGGTAAAATCCAAACATGAACCTGTATGCGATATATGTGCTTTATCAGATTTCCGTATGAGTCGCACAACTGCCCCTCACGTGCACCAACAGCCATAGCACAATGAAATACATTTTCAGAATGAGAATATATACCTGCATCGAAAATTCAACAACACTTTTGTATAAATATTAATATTATACCGTGCTAAAGAGTATAATCAATATTCATATTATGTTGGCAGCTCTGCCCACGTCATTTTTTTTTTTTTTTTTTTTTTCCCGTTGCTGCTGAATCATTCTGAGCCAGCAGGCCATTGTGTCCTACAGGTGTTTGGCATCACACAGCAACTCCTCTGCCTCTCCACTCTCGCTCTGCATCAAGCACTGTCTATTTTCATCTCTTTACTGTACAGGAACAATAGGTTGCTAATGAGGAGGGGGGGGGACGACGACGACACAGCGTGGCCCTTCAGCCCCATAAGAAAGCTGTTAAACCATTATGACAAAACAAACCCTTTCATTCCACACACACACACACACACACACACACACATGAATATTTACAACTAAAATCAGATGTAAGATATATAACAAATCTATAATGGGACAAATGTCATGTAACAGTAAATATAGTGTTTTGCATATATATTTATACTTTTGTGAATGTTTCGTTTGGGTTACAACTTGGAACCTGAACTTGGAAAAGGGATAATGGAGTAAATCCTTATTCAGTCGAGTTTTTATATGTGAAAAAGCCAAACGAATACAACATTTTTATCATAGTTGATGTCAAAGATTTAAAGAATTGTCATTCTGTCATACATACAGTGTGTATATACGTATATATATATTTTCTCTGAATCCTCATAGCAGCCAATGACAAATTATGTGTGTGTGTGTGTGTGTGTGTGTGTGGGGGGGGCGCAGGGGGGAGACACAAGGCATTTGTAATCGTGCAAGATAATAAGTATGCACATATATACAGTAAAGTGTACAGAGTGCAGAGTTCCCAGTCAGGGAACCAACCCCAGCCATTAGGGTTGCACAAGCCAGTCCACTCTTAGTGCCGGGCCTAAGCCCGGATAAATGGGGAGGGTTGCGTTAGGAAGGGCATCCAGCGTAAAAACATGCCAAATCGAACATGCGGATCATGAATACAGATGATCCGCTGTGGTGACCCCTAAAAGGAGAAGCTAAAAGAAAGTGAACTTACAACATAGAAAAAACTTCCTGAGATGACATGAGAGAGAAACCTTAAGGGAAACCAGACTCAAGAGGGAACCCGTAATTTACATGCTTTGGAGAGGAAGATCTTGCTGCTATAGAGCTCTGATCTCATCCCTACTGAACACCTTTGGGATGAATGTAAATGCTGACTGTACCCCAGGTCTCCTCACCTACATCAGTACCTGCCTTTCGTTATCCCATTGTGGCTGATGAACACAAATATCCATAAGCACACACACCAAAGTCTAGTGGAACATCTTCCCAGAAAAGTGAAGAGAATCATAAGAGTGAATTGGGACTAAATGTGGAATGCAATGCTCAAAAACCACATACCGTACTTATGACCAGGTGACCCAATACTTTTGGCAATATACTGTATATACAAGTATCTGAAATGAATTGAAATGAAGCCAAAAATGAACATATATGCAATATATGTGCTTTGAATATATCGCTATATATAACTATATATGTAGCCCTTTTTTCCCTGTTGCTGACTACATATGATTGACATCACCGCATGCATGCAGACGCAGACGTGCATACACCAAAAATAGTGTTGTCATGGACAATCGTGTTCGAAGCGCCTCTTCTTGCACCTGAACATGTGAAGAAATGAGAAGAAGAATAAAACGCACCTGATTCTATTTTTCCTTCAGTGCGAGTCTCCTGTAATTGGTTTAATATAAAGCCCCGGTTTTAATTTCACCTGCCTAATTGCGAGCACTTTTCACCTTCCACTTCACTTTTCACAGCAAGGCTTCTGCGTTTGTAGAAACTTGATTCCATCCAGTAGGGGGAAAAAAAAAAGAGAGAAAATAAGGATTTTAGCATTCTGTGCATAGCTGGAGTCATTTTCCTGGAGATACTTGACACAATACTAATGAGAAATTCAACATTGGAGATGTTTATTAGAGAAAACACTGTATGCCTAGCTCCAAGACTAAAGCTCCGCTGCATCATTCTTTTTAGGCAGACGTTAAGCGAAGGCCAAATCCCACTGGTACCTCCAACAGCAGGTGGAACATCGTTGTTGATAATAAATATCAGTCGAAGGTCAGAATAAATCTTTTGCACCACTGAAAATCTGATATTAATGAGAAATAATCAGGAAGGGTTGAAACCTATTAACCCAAAACGAAGTGTTTGCTTGTGCACTATATTAAGACCTTTCAGTAGACTTCGTTGCCTTTGGGAGATTAAACAACAAATCCTTTTTTCTTGATAATGATTTATTATCCTAACAAATAATGACACGCCTATTCCACCAAGAACCTTGGAATAATGATCGATAACCAGCCGACCTTCACAATCCACTCTGCTGTAATTGTGTGATCATGCAGCTCTATAATCAGGTTCAGGATTGACCTTCAGAGAATATGCTTGTCTTGTTTTTATGGGTTGGTTACTGATTAGGAGGTTGCGGATCATGCCCCAGCACCACCAAGCTGCCCCTGTTGAGCCCTTAAACATGGGGGAAGTGGTGGCTTAAAGTTCAAGGCTCTGAGTTACTGATCAGGAGGTTGGGGATCAAGTAGCAGAACCATCACGTGCTTCTATGAAATATGAAGTACCTATGTGAAATTCTTTCTTCGCCTATCCCAGCGATGTTAGGGAGCTAGGGTCAGTGTGCAGAGTCAGTCATGTTACAGCACACCTGGAGCACAGTGGGTTAAGGGCCTTGCTCAAGAGCACAAAAGTGGCAGCTTGGCAAGCGACCTTCCACTCAGTAACCCAGAGCCTTATCCAATGAGCTACCACTTCCCCTAAGATTCTTTTGCATATCCCAGCTTGTCAGGAGGCTGGGGTCAAAGTGCAGGGATTTTACTGCCCCCCAACCTTAGGATCAGTAACCCAGAGCCTTCACCACTAAACCACCATTGCCCAGCTACCCAACTCCAAGCTACCGTGGTTGAGGCCTTTAGCATGAGGGTAGTGGTGGCTTAATATTTAGGGTGCTGGCTTACTGATCAGGCGATTGGGGATTAAGCACCAGCACCAGCAAGCTGCCCCTATTTGGGTCTATCAAAAGTGTGGTAGTGATGGCTTAACAGCTAAAGCTCTGGTTTAACCAAAAAGTTGGCCATTCAAGGCCCAGCACCACCAAGCTACCCCTTTTGAGCATTTAAACCAGCTCACTGTTTAAGATGTAATGATTAAGTTAAGCACCACCAAGCTGCCCCTATTTAGTTCTATCAAAAGTTATGACTTAACTAGTAAGGCTCTGGGAAATTGATCAAAAAGTTGAACATTCAAGTCCCAGCACCACCAAGGTGCCCCAGTTGGACCCTTCAGCAAGAGGTAATGATGGCTTAATGATTAAGGGTCTGGCTTGCTGGTTAGGAGACTGGAGAACATGCCCCAGCAGGCAAGTTGCCCTGTGGGTTCCTGGCACAAGGGGGTCGTGATAGTTTAACAATTTAAGGTCTGGGTTAGGGACTATAAAGTTGGCCATTCAAGCCCCAGCACCCCCAAGCTGCCCCTTTTGGCCCTCTCTGCTTCAGAAGCACTATATCACAGCTGACCCTGGTTTTCTAACAAACTTGAATAGGCAAAGAATATAATTTTTATGTTCTTCTTGTACCATTGCTATTACTAGATCCAGCAACTTTACTTTCTATGTCTGAAAAAATTTTCTTTTATCAAACCCTTTTGCACTCATTTCAAGTGTTAGTCTATTGTAGCAGGTTCTGATCGAAAGTAGTACCACTACTCTTGCTAGAGAGTACAAAGCCTGTAAAAGTGATATGGTGAGGAAAAGTAATATGAGATAAAAGCAAAATGATAAATATATTTTAATACTTGCGGTCACTACAGTTTTTCCCGTCTTATATTGTTTCCATCACCATTTCCCCTTAGAGTCTCTATTAAAAAATATTTACTAGAATGGGGTTTGGTGTAATGGGGAGGTGGTAGCTTAGTGGTTAAGTTATTGGATCTAAAGACCCCGAGTTTAAATCCTGGCCACACCAAGCTCCTGGCCCCCTGAGCACAGCCTTTAACCCCATAGCTGCTCAGTTATATGAATGAAAAAATGTGTATTTGCTCTGAGTAAGTGTGCCTGCCAAATCCCATAAATGTAATGGGAAGATGTGGGATTTCAGATTCAGTTGTAGCTCATAAGTTTTGATTGCCCTTTAAACCCCCTGTAAAGGGAACCCTAGTTTGGTCACTCTAAAAAGAATTTCGAGCAGCTGATCAACCTACTAACCTACAAATACTTAAAAGAAATCAATATAATCCCTTTTACTTTTGCAGGATAAGGGATACATATAGTATACATATACTACATACATACACTTTATTGCCAAAAGTATTGGGTCACCTGACCTTTCCTGCTATATGTGGTTCTTTTCCAAACTGTTACCACAAATCTGGAGGGACTCAATTGTACAGGACGTCTTTAGATGATACAATTTTGCATTTCCTTAAGCCTAAAACCCGAACATGTTCCAGCATGGCGATGCCCCTGTGCACAAAGTGAGCTCCTTGGAGATCTGGTTTACATGCTTTGAAGCTGAAGATCTTGCTGCTATAGAGCTCTGATCTCATTCTTACTGAACACCTTTGGGATGAATGTGAACGCTGACATCAGCGTTCACATTCAGACATCAGTACCTGTCTTTCGAAATCCCCTTGTGGCTGATGAACACAAATATCCATAAACACACTCCAAAATCAAGTGGAACATCTTCCCAGAAGAGTGGAGGGAATTATAAGAGTGAATTGGGATTAAATGTGGAATGCAATGCTCAAAAACCACATACCATATTAATGACCAGGTGACCTAATACTTCTGGCAATATAGTGAACTGTATATGTAATATGTATACTATATGTATCTCTTCTAGAAAGCGATCTGGAAAGTGTTTCGTTGTGTACCATGCATTTTAGAAAGCAGCAGATGTGAATAATTTGAAAGCTACAGTACATAACCACAGGATTCTAGCCGATTGCGGTATTTCACAAAATGGACACACTATATAGGTCAATGAATGGGAATTTCCAGCCATACGTAGTTCTACCTCAAACTGTCACCATAAAGATGAAGAAATACAATTGTATTGGATGTCTTCGGATGTGGTAAGCTACAGGAAGATATGGTTTACATGGGTTGTAGTGGAACATCTTGAATGGCCATCTACAGATCTTAGACCTCAACCCTATTGAACACTTATGGGATGAATTGAAATACTGAGTCCACCTCATGTCTGCTCACCTCACCTACATCATTACTTTACTTACACCCTTTTTTGTCCACATAGTATACATTTGCTCGATCCAACATATCAGGCATTTGGATGAAATGTTGATGTACTACACGATTCTAAGATACGAGAAATTTATATGTCCTGTTTTTTGTCAGGGTGATGAATGGATTTTCAACTCCCTCCTGATGAATAGCATTACAGAAATGAACAGTAATATGTTCTTTTGATTTTTTTTTTTCAGCTCAGTAGATTTTGAATATAATCCCATTCGACAACCATGTTAACGGGCGTCTTAGCTAGATTCTTTTTTTTTTTTAATTCATGAAAGGCTGCTTATGAGTGGACAGGATATTTATAACAATTTGCATGATTTAAGGTTAAATCAAAGTGTGTGCTTAGAGCATTTCTGACTTAATTTCAGGTATATGGCTTTCAAATCTGGGGGTCTAGAAAAACCTAATAGATGTTGCTGAATTCTTGCAACAAAAAAAAAAAAAAATTAATACATTTTAGATCCTTGATTTATAGCCAGAAATTCCTATTTCTGTTTCATCTTGCCAAAGTATTAAAAAAAATCTAATTTAATTACATGGATAATCAAATTATTAATTAATTAATAAAGATTTAAATGCCAAAGCATCTGACATAAAGATAACTGTTTTCATTGGATGCCAATAACAACACCTAACATCATGGCATAGTAGAAATGTATCATATATTTTGTTCCATTGTAATTTTTAATTATATTTTTCCTACAACGTATGTCATGCGTTTTTCATTTTTTTATTGATTTTTCGTGTTGCATATTAGACTTTATCAGAGGACTGACCGCTGCAGCATGTCTAACTGCGTGTGCATGTGACAGAAAGAGAGAGAAAGAAATAGAGAGATGGCTAGATAGATAAATGTACTCATTTCCTGTGTAATTGGCAGGAATAAATATCTCTCCCGAGGGTGATTCATGAGTGGCTCGGCATGCTAGCTGTCTTTTTGGAATGAGAGCTTGAGTTATCTCTTTCTTCTGCCTTGTTTACTACACACGGCCATCATTACTTTCATCGCGTTTAGCACGAAGGACAAAAGAGAGGGGGGATTGCAGTATTCTAATGAGCCAGTTATATTAAAGGCCAAATCCTGAATGTTCTAGTTTCTACATAAGGACACTGCAATAGGTATGAAATAATAACATTTACACCACAGGCATCGAAGAACGTGTGGAGCGGTAACCCACGGTGGTTTTCTCAAATTGGGCTCCAATTTTAAAAGATTTTTGCATTATATTTGTATCTGTCATTGTATTTTCACTATCAAAGTTTATTGCTTAATTGTTTTTTAGTTGCTTCGGAGCGTTTCTCAGACCATAAATTAAATTCTCAAAACTGCTTGTTCAACCTCTACATCATGGAGTCACTTTTCATTCTGATGGCAATGAGCTGTTCATTGACACAAATACTTACTTTTAAGAGATGACTTTAGGATTTTGAGAAAAGTATAGGCTTTTGCAAGAAATCCAATGTATTGTGTTGTTTGTACAAAATGTTTTGAGAAATGCACTTACTGGTTTGCAAATATTAAGGATGATTCGAGAAATGCTTCAAAGCAACTGAGAAAAACTGTAAATGAAACAAATGAAACAAAGTGAGGCATGCAAAAGTCATGGCATGGAAGTGGATGAGAACCAGCCCCAGTGACTACAATAGGAAATTGATAAGAACCAGCCCCATTTATTACAATAGGAAGTGGATGAGAACCAGCCCAATTTATTACAATAGGAAGTGGATGAGAACCAGCCCCACTGACTACAATTGGAAGTGGATGAGAACCAGCCCAATTTATTACAATAGGAAGTGGATGAGAACCAGCCCCATTGACTACAATAGGAAATGGATGAGAACCAGCCCAATTTATTACAATAGAAAGTGGATGAGAACCAGCCCCATTGACTACAATAGAAAGTGGATGAGAACCAGCACCATTGACTACAGGAGAACGAGGAAAAGAACCAGGCCTATTGACTACTGAAGCAAAAGGACCACGAACATTGGATAAAACAGGAAGAATATGAGAACCAACTGTACTGAATACAGGGAAAGTGGATAATAATCAACCCTATTTACTTTAATTAGAAGAGGACAAGAACCAGCCCAAACAAGGACAAGGACAAAAACAGTTATACTAACTTCAGAAGAAGAGGAACACAAACAGTCCCATTGACTACAAATGGAAGAGGAGCAAATACAGCCCCGAAGACTAATTAAGAAAAAGGACAAAATCCTGTCTCTTTGGCTACAGGTTAAAGGGGACAGGAACCAGCCCAATTGACTACAGCAGAAAGAGGAACTCAACCAGTACCATTGATTACAGCAAAACAAGGACAAGAACCAGCTCTACTGACTACAGAGGAAGAAGAACACAACCTTTCCCATTAATTACAGAAGGAAGATAAGCAAATACAGCCCTAAAACAAGAAGAGGAAGAGGAAGAGGAAGAGGAAGAGGACAAGATCCTCTCCCATTCGCTACAGGTTAAACAGGATGAGAACCAGTCCTCTGATTACAGAAAGAAAATGAGAAAAACCAGCTAGGAGAAAAAAAAAGACCAGTCCAATTACCATCATAGATTAAGTTATTATCCTGATTGACACCTATAGATACCTTGATGTCCAATGCAACAAACTGAAATGGAATGTCGACTCCGAGGCTGTGTGCAGGAAAAGGTTAAGCAGACCCCACCCTCTGAGGAACCTCAAGTTATTTAATATTTCTAGTTAAGATGTTGGAGATCTTCTGCCAGGCTCTGGTACCAATCAAAGTTCACTCAATTCCCCACTCTCATTCCTCCATCGTGTCATCTAACAAACTTTAGTCGGGTTGGTAAAGAAAGGAATCTTATAAGACGCCGATGAAGATTCTCTCAAAGGTCAAATGCATGGGCAAGTAGACAAGTGCATATTAAGAGCAGTAATGAGTTCAGAGAATTTACTAACGCGCAATCACTACTCGCTGTGGAAAATGAAATGTCAGTCTATCTCGAGTCTTCCATTAAAATGTGTCATTGCATTCACTGCAAGAAAAAAAAACAACAGGAAAAAAAGAACTTCTTGCATCAGCAAGTGCCTTGTTTATTAGCACATGGTAATCATTTGTGGGTTGTCAGAAAAATGACAGAAGAGCAAAAAGCCATGAAGGTAAAAAAAAAGATCGGGTCGGAGCTTTATTACACACCAGGGAAAACAACCAGACCCTTGACGTTAAAAAATGTAATTCCCCTCCTGATTTAAACAATCGACCATATCACTACAGGCCTATCGCTCTGACATCTGTCGTCATGAAGACCTTTGAGGAGCTGGTATTGGCCCACCTAAAGAAAATAATGTAACAGCTCTACATTCTGCCACACCTTGACTGCTCACGGACACATGCCCAGATTCTGATTGTCGACTTCAGTTCGGCTTTCAATGCACTAATTCCAGAAAGTCTCCACTCCAAACTCCTAAAGCTCACTATACTCTTTGCCATCTGTCAGTGTATCGCCAGCTTTCTGACAGCCAGGAAACAACAGGTGAGACTATTCGGGATTACGTCCAGTAATCGGACAGACAGCACTGGTACTCCTCAGGGATGTATTCTCCTCCCACTTCTATTCTGCCTCTGTACTAATGACTGCATATCCAGTGACCCAAACTGTTAAACTCTGTGTTCACTGTGGAGACCTTCAAGTTTCTAGGAACTACCATTTCCCAAGACCTGAACCAACATGAACTCAAACAGGTCCAGCAGAACATGTACTTTCTATGCCAATTATGGAGGTATGGTCTGTTTCAGGAGTCATTGTATCAGTCCTGTGCACATCTGTTTTGGACGGGCAACAAAACAGGACAGGAGCAGACTGAAGCAAACAGTAAAAACAGAAGAAGTCACACCCTGGACACAACCTCTTTCAACTCCTCCATTCTGGCATTCGCTACAGAACTTTGTTCACCAAAACTGCCAGGCACAGGAACAGTTTCTTTCCTCAGGCAGTCACCTCATTAACAACTGACCCTAATTATATACCCTGTTTCATATCTATAAATTTTGCATAATTACTTCCTCCTCATACGTTAGGCACACTATTGCTCCTGTTTATTGTACAGAAGTTTTAAAGTAACCTCTTTATCTTATGTGATGCACAATACTGTTATTATAATGACTACAATAGTCCAAGCTAAATATACAGTGTTATTTATGTCTGTCAAAAAACAGCTGGATCCAAATTTCTTGTGTGGCGAATAAACCTGATTCTGATTCTGATCTAATGTGTTTTATTCGTCTGCCCATAGCAGCTTTAACATTCAATAACATTTAATACTCTGGATTACCTGCAAAAGCGAGCAAGTTCCTGTAAACGCTTCCACCTACTGTATAACGATTCGTTTTCTTTTTTGAGGTTTTACATTTACATGCGTTTGTAGATGCCCTCATCCAGCGCAATTATCTCATTTATGCAACTGAGAGTTAAGGGTTAAAGACCTCGCTTCGGGTTTGCTTGCACTGCTGAGCGCTCTAACAGCTTGGTGTGTGCTGGGATTTGAAATCATGACCTTCCAATCAACATCTTAACCACTGAGCTACCACTTCCCTGGATTGTTATAGCTGTTGTTACTGTGAAATCGCAAAGAAAAAAAAGAATTCTCCCCTCGGTGTTAAATAACACATTTTTTAGGTGAAATGTCGAAACCTGTTACTATAGAAACACCAATATTGTAGAATTTGTATATATAAAGACTCGTTTTAAAGCTGGGAGTCGGTTTTTTTGTACCTTCTTATGTATGTTTACATCATATGTGGCAAATCATGAAGAAATGAAACACACACATAATGGGCAGTATTTATGATTTGAATATAAAATAGGATTTTGTAGTTTGTATTTGATGGGGTTGATGAAAAAAAAATGACTTCAGTAAAAAAATAATTGTGTTTTGCATTTCTCAATACAGTGAAATACTTTGTAAGACATGATAATACATGACAACAACATAAAAATGTGATTGGTGCCTACTCAGTATTTTGCCCAGACTGGTTGAGATCAAAACGGAAAATTGATCCATATGGAAAAGGTGGTAAAAGGTAAGAAACGTGCAGCCTGCCAGCTTTCAAATAGGCGTCCAGTGAGAGATAAATAAATATTTGAAGTATCTGTTTAGTAAAGTCATGATTTTGCACACCATCATTGCATTGCCTGCCACTAAATATATCATCGTATTTAGGATTCACAATCAAATGATTATTGTTCCTATTGAAGTTTTGAATACAGGTGCAATCAGACGTTTTCTAATGAGTGACTTGTTTGTCATTGTGTCAGTTTTACTAATACAAAGTATCAATTTTGACACCGTCACAACACCGTCAGCAGTCAGAAGTCAGATAAAGTCTGCTGTGCCATGTAGTCGCTGCTTCCTGCCTTTCATCAAGCCAACATGTCTCTCCAAGCAGGTTCGGCTATAGCTGCTTTTATTAAACACTAAAATTGCTGCTCTGCAGTTCTAATGAGTTCGAGATGCGCCAACGAGGTCTAATTTGCACGTCACGTTTCGAATCGAGGAGAAAATAAATGACACTTGTTATCGCGCAACAGCTATTCGCGCCACACAAAAGTCACGACTTGCAAGTGAAGATCATGCGAGCTGTAAGTCAAAAAGCTGAAAGCAGGAAAGGCATAAATGCAGTGGAAAATTACACCCTTGACTCATCAAAGATCAAATACATTAACAAAGAGTACTGGAATTAAAATACAAACTTGTCAAAGCTTGTCTGGAACACATTTTCAGGGTTGGACAAGCTAAAGATGTATTAGCTAGTGGTTCTGACGTTTGATTGGCCGAACAATGTTGAGGTTAATCATGATTCTTTATTCATATTCTACCTTGGATAGTCCCGCTTCCAGACCACTAGTGGGCACCTCATGTCAACCTTTCATGGCCACCTTGGCCCCTCCAGACATTTTGTCATGGCTACCATGGAACTGAAAGCCCTGTAAAAATTTCGGTACGAATACGTATACTGTTGCACTGCTAACACTGGAGTAAATAGACAAAAGTTAAAATAGAAAGAAAACCACTATAAATAAAATTCCAGGGGTTTAAGTCAGAAGTAGACACTGCAAAGAGTTACACAAGAAATGCTCATCATCTACTGGTAAAGCTTCCAATAATACAGACAATTTTAGGGGAAACAAAAGTCGTTTTGAATTTGATGTTTACAACGTGTCTTAAAAAACATGCGACAGGGCCATATTCACCACTGTGTAGCGTCACGTCTTCTATCCCTATAGATCTGGGAACCAAGGAGGCCAAGTGTGAGAGGAATGCTGTCCCCTATGTTTCTGATACAGGATTCTACTTGCTCACCAGTTCTGGGTGTTCTTTGTTGTGTTTTTCACTTCATGATTCATGGGTTGTATATCACACGTTCCCTGCACCTAAAAAACCCAGTCTTGTCATTCCACTGTGCTCTTTATCTCATGCTTGTCTTCCATGGTTGTTTTTCACAGTCATCATCTTCGTGCTAAGATTATGGTTTCTTTGTCACAAGGCAATTCCACTCATAGAACTATCACCCGCTCAGTGTTTATTGTTTTTCACACCAGTGTATGTGATAATAATCAATTTCAATTTAAAATACCAGGTCATCCGGTACCCACATCCATGGCACTTTTCATCCTCGATTCCGATGTTAGATGTGAACAAGACTTGACGCTCCTTGACTTGCTTGATTTTATGTAATGCACTGCTGCTGCGTGATTGGCTGAGTTGATAAGTGCATATATCTGCACTTGTAAAGTGGACGATGAGTGTATTTACACTGTAGGTTTATATTCGGAGGCCAAATACTAAAACACATGTAGGTTGGTTGAAATGTGAATAATAATAATAATTTAAAGAACACCTTTTGCACATGAGCTGTTTTTTTCCGAGGCTGCTGAAACCCATTAGCGCATTCGAGGCGGTGAATTCCTAACGCCCCCAGTTATGTGATATGTAGGTCGATAGTTTCCATGTTAATGAAATATTCAGGTTCTAACGGCAGCACACGTCTATTTAATTAGACAACACCACCAAATGCAACACCCAGCAACACAATTAACTCTACACGACACACTTTCAATCTTGCCGAGAACAAGGTTATTCGTCCCTAAGCAAAGCGACTGGCAACCTTTTCACTCGCTCTACAATCGTACGATTTATGAACGAGAAATTATTGAGGGATTTTCTGCAAAGGTAAACAAGAGCGGACCTATTTTAGATTGGCATTTTTATACTTTATTACGTTTTGATGTACGACAAGATTCAGGGTCGAAGCTTTTTTAACGCATCGTTGTTGGTGCTCGGGCTAGCTCTTTTCACTGATGTTAAGAAGCAGTGTGTACAGTTTATGGATCAAAGAATCGGGGTAACCAAACAGTTTGAGCCATACGTAGTTTTTTGGTCTTCCACTTCTTACACTGAGTAAGATTTTTACTCATTCTCAATACTGACATTTCTGAAAGGGTTTAAGGGGTAAGGCTATAGACAGGTGCTAGAGTAAACTTGTGCCAAATAAGCAATGCATGAACCCTTGCTGTCAAGCTTGCAGTACTACTGATATACATAGTCCAAGAAGGGTGTTAACAAAGTGGACACCTGACCTTTCCTGCTATATGTGGTTCTTCTCCAAACTGTTACCACAAATCTGGAGGCACTCAATTGTACAGGACGTCTTTAGATATAATAATTAGCTATAATAACATTTTGCATTCACTTGAACTTGGAAACCCAAAACCTGTTCCAGCATGGCGATGCCCCTGTGCACAAAAAGAGCTAATTAAAGATCTGGTTTACATGCTTTGGAGAGAAAGATCTTGCTGCTATAGAGCTCTGATCTCATCCCTACTGAACACCTCTTTGATGAATGTGAATGCTGACTGCACCCCAGGTCTCCTCACATCACCTACATCAGTACCTGCCTTTAGTAACATCCTTGTGGCTGATGAACACAAATATCCATAGGCACACTCTTAAATCTAGTGGAACATCTTCCCAGAAGAGTGGAGGGAATTATAAAAGTGAATTGGGACTAAATGTGGAGTGCAATGCTCAAAAATCACATACCTTTTGACCAGGTGACCTAATACTTTTGGCGATATAATGTGTTTATATATATAAATATATATTGGACCTGTTATTGTCTTTGCTGCCTACCTTATGCTCTCACGTTACATGTCTGTTCATGTGAAGCTCAATGAGGAAATAATCCTTGATTCATTAAAAATACAAGTCATATATGTGCACTGTGCATGTTAGAAACCAAAATCTTTTAGGCCATATTTCTTCCAGAAGTATATCTCGATGTACACTCAGTTCCACAGGCCCCTGGCGTACATCACAGTAAATAATAAAGCGTCGAAAACTCCCTGTAACAAAGTGACACGTTTCTCCCGAGAGAAATTGCTGAAGGGAAGAAATAAATAAAAAAAGAATGAACAAATTAAACAAAACCAACGTGATTCAGAGGCAGCAGATGACGACATGATTGCAGGGCCTTTATTACTTTATTTATCTTTCAGTGGCATGGTTAATAGAGCTGCCATTTCTCATTACATACGTTAGTGAGCAGTAGTCATCAGAAAGACGGGAACGTGCCGTGTTCGAGTTCGCTTAATAAACGATTGCGGCTTTTTAGTGTCGAGGTTGCGTAAGGTCTGTGCAGTAGGAGGCTAAAAGATGACTACAACGAGCCAAAAAACTGCTTCGGCAGCAATGATTAATTATTATAAGTGTCAGTTATGGACACAAACATTGTTGCATATTACTTTAACTTGAGTAAATGTACAAAAGCATTAGCCTTTAAATGTACTTAAATATCCAAAGAACTATGATTCATTATGGCTATAATGTTCCTATTATCATTTTTGTCACATGACTCTTCGCTTAATCAACTCAGTTTATGAGAAAAGACTCGAATGTGACTCTCAGCGCACCGGTCTATTAATAAAATGATATTAATGAGTCAAACACTGATTGATTTCTATTACAATGATCATGAGCCCAAAACCTTCTTTTTTACTACTTAAAAAAAATCGTGTAAATGAGGTAACGGGTGTCATGGCGAGTTCGAGTCTGGAGTTTCTTCATCATTTATTCCTCTGAACTGTATGTTGGTGATCAGTAGATCCGCCAAGCGCCATTGGTTTGGGCCAATCAGATAGGTGGTTTGCCAGTTACGTTTTGTATCGCTCGTAAATAAAAAATGAACAACTGATTTCCCAAAATGTGGTTAAGTAAAAATAAGATAGTTGACTTTAAAATGTTGTGAAGTAAAAAGTCTCTCTAAATGAAAATAAAGTACATTTAATTACTGATAAGTGTTAAGAATAAACTTGCGCTTACAGATTTTCCAAAACACAATATTCAATTCAATTCATTTTTATTTGTATAGCGCTTTTAACAATGAACATTGTCTCAAAGCAGCTTTACACAGATAATGTGGTGATTAAACGTAAATATGTTCTTTGTAAGTAAGTTTGTCCCTGATGAGCAACTGTGGCAAGGAAAAACTCCCCGAGATGGCATAAGGAAGAAACCTTGAGAGGAACCAGACTCAAGAGGGAACCCATCCTCATCTGGGTTGCACCAAATGTCCATTTGAAGCACATATACAAAGTTGCGGGGTACAGTGATGACGATCTGAAGCAAACTGCACTCGCGAGTCAGTGCAGCAGACCGCCGACACCAACTACAGTCCAATCCGTCCTCAAAGCACCCGTTCTACTCCAGAATTACATGGAACCACCCAAGGTGTTGATGAGATACCGTCCCAAGCTGCACAGAAGTGTGAAGATCCACGGAGGGGAGAGGGGCAGGAACAGTGGTCACTGGAACCTCAGGAGCATGTTTAACTCGACCGAGAGAGAGAGAAAGAGAAATAAATAAGTTTTCAACCTCGACTTGAACACTGAGACTGTGTCCGAGTCCCGAACACTGGTTGGAAGGCTGTTCCATAACTGTGGGGCTTTATAAGAGAAAGATCTGCCCCCTGCTGTAGTCTTCATTATTTGAGGAACCAACAGATAGCCAGCACCTTTTGATCTAAGTAGGCGTGGAGGGTCATACTGGTACAGAAGTTCACTCAGATACTGCGGTGCGAGACCGTTAAGTGCTTTATACGTCAGTAGTAATAGTTTATAATCAATGCGAGATTTGATTGGGAGCCAGTGTAGACTGATTAAAACAGGGGTGATGTGGTCGTATTTCCTAGATCTAGTAAGGACTCTTGCTGCTGCATTCTGGACTAACTGAAGCTTATTTATGCACTTACTCGAACACCCAGACAGTAAAGCGTTACAGTAGTCTAATCTAGAAGTAACAAAAGCATGAACTAGTTTTTCTGCATCCTGTAATGACATCATATTTCAAATTTTAGCAATATTTCTAAGGTGAAAGAAGGCGATCCTGGTAATATTATTCACGTGAGACTCAAAGGAAAGACTCGGGTCAATAATCACACCAAGGTCTTTGACAGCCGTACATGCTGAAACAGAAACACCATCTAGAGATGCTACGTAATCGGAAAGTTTACTTCTAGCTGCATGTGGTCCTAGTAAAAGTACTTCCGTCTTATCTGAGTTGAGCAGAAGAAAGTTATTAAGCATCCACTGTCTAATGTCCTTTACACACTTCTCAACACTGTTTAGCTGATCTCGCTCATCTGGCTTTGCTGAAATATACAGCTGTGTGTCATCAGCATAGCAATGGAAGCGAATACCATGTTTATGAATGATTTCACCAAGAGGCAGCATATATACAGAGAAAAGCAGTGGGCCTAAGACAGATCCTTGAGGAACACCAAACTTTACCTCATAGAGTGTGGAGAACTCACCATTTACATCCACAAACTGATAGCGATCAGTCAAATAAGACCTGAGCCAAGAGAGAGCTGTTCCCTTTATTCCTACAACGTTCTCAAGTCTAGCAAGCAGTATAGTGTGATCAATGGTGTCAAAAGCTGCACTAAGGTCGAGCAAAACAAGTAAGGAGACAAAACCCTGATCAGAGGCCAATAGCAGGTCATTTACAACCTTAACTAGCGCCGTCTCTGTGCTATGATGAGGCCGAAATCCTGACTGATACATTTCAAAAATGTTATTCATAAGTAGGTGTGAGCATAACTGCTGTGCTACAACCTTTTCTAAAATTTTGGATATAAAGGGGAGATTTGATATCGGTCTGTAGTTGGACAACTGACATGGGTCAAGGTCAGGTTTCTTAATAAGGGGGTGGATAACTGCCAGTTTGAAGGATTTAGGTACATAACCAGTGCTAATTGAAGAGTTAATTATTTTTAAAACAGGTTTAATTACCTCTGGAGCTATCTGTTTAAAGAAACTTGTAGGCAAGGGATCGAGAATGCAGGTTGATGATTTTGATGAGGAGATTAATGAAATTAAGTCATTCTCATGAATAGGAGTGAAGCTTTGTAGTTGATTGTCCGTTATAATTACACTGCTGTCTACAGGGTTACTTGTAGAATAATTTGGATTTATATTAACCGTCTGGATTTCTTGCCTGATGTTTTCAATTTTATTATTAAAAAAGTTCATGAAATCATTACTACCCAATGATGGTGTGCATGTTAGTGCAGTGCTTTTATTCCCTGTTAATTTTGCTACCGTGCTGAATAAAAATCTAGGATTATGCTTGTTATTTTCTATGAGGGTGGAGAAATATGCTGATCTAGCAGCACTAAGAGATTTTCTATAATTTAAGAGGCTCTCCTTCCATGCTATTTGAAATACTGTTAATTTAGTTTGACGCCATTTACGTTCTAATTTTTGAGTGGTCTGTTTTAAGGTGCGCGTATGATCATTATACCACTGTGCTAATTTTTTCTCCCTGATCATTTTGGTCTTAAGGGGAGCTACATCATCTAGAGTGTAACGTAGTGTTGTTTCTAGATGCTCAGTGGCCCAGTCGAGCTCTGCGGGGTCTGACGGAGATCTATCTAATATCGTAATTTCGGGAAGATTATTAATAAAACGCGCTGCTGTATCTGACGTGAAACATTCTATAACATTCTGATTAATTCCAACTGAATCTAGAATGGACACAACTGCTGCTCTTAAGGAGTCTTCCTGATTATCAAAATGAATATTAAAGTCACCAACAATTAATGCTTTGTCTAAAGAAGTAGCTACATTTGTAATGAAATCTGCAAATTCTATCAGAAAATCAGTGTAGGGCCCTGGGGGTCTATAAATAATAATTAGTGGAATTAACTGACTTGACCTGCTTTCGGACACTGAATATTTTATGTTGGTGTAAAGAACTTCAAATGTTTTACATTTTTGTTTAGTCTTTTGTGTGACGTTTAGATTATTATTATAAATAGCTGCTACTCCACCTCCTCTGCCATTTAGACGGGGTTGGTGTATGTAACTATACCCAGGAGGACTCGCCTCATTTAATGCTACATATTCATTCGATTTAATCCATGTTTCTGTCAAACACATTAAAATAAACTCCTGGTCGGTAATAATTTCGTTTATAGTAAGCGCTTTTGGCGTGAGAGATCTAATATTCAACAATCCTATCTTTAGATCAGAGGTGCTGGCTGTGCGTTCAGTCCTATTTAATTTAATGTTAATCAGGTTACTTAAACAGACTTTCTGATAATTCCTATATTTTGGTTTTGCTCGGGGGACAGACACAGTCTCAATATGGTGGATCCTGAGTGACGACTCTGTGCAGCTAGCAGACGTTCGGTTTAGCCTGTCTGTCTGCTCCCTGGCCTTGGCTCTAGACAGTCACTTGTTAACTAGTGCTGTTCTGAGACTATTACCTATACTACAAGAAATGAGAGCAGCACCTTCCCGGGTGGGATGGATACCGTCCCGCCCTAACAGGCCAGCCTTGCCCTCAAAAATGCTCCAATTATTAATGAAGCCCACATTATTTTTGGAGCACCACTCGGACATCCAGCAGTTCAGCGATCATAACCTGCTGTAGGCTACATCGCCACGTTGCATTGGGATGGGGCCAGAGCATATTACAGCATCGGACATTGCCTTCGCTAATTTACACACCTCTATAATATTACTCTTAGTAACCTCTGACTGTCGAAGGCGTATATCATTAGCTCCTGTGTGAAAAACTATCTTAGAGAACCTGTGCTTTCCTAAGAATCTAAGCTGACCTGCTATGTCCGGCGCCCTGGCTCCTGGTATACACATAACCTGTGCTGCTGGTGCCCCTAAAGGTCTAGCTAATTTCACGTGCCTCAGAATGGAGTCTCCTAAAACCAGAGCTCTTTCAGGTTTCTCAGCGGGTGCTTCACTGAGGAGAGCAAACCTGTTGGACACGCGAAGCGGAGAGGAATGGTGCTTCCGTGGGCGAGCTTTAGCGTTAGCTTTGGCTTTGCGAGTATGCCACCGAGTCGTCACCCATTCGCCCCGCTGCGAGGGCTCTAATGCCGGAGTCGGGGGAATAGTACCTTCACCTAGGGCATCCAGACTTTCCCCTGCAGGACCTGGACTGCTCTCACACTCACTACTTCTCTCTAGACTCTGGATGCGCTCCTCTAATGCTAAGATCTTCTCCGTCAAAGAGCAAACTAGCTTACACTTCTCACAGATAAAATTATCGCTAACAACGGAGAAAGACCGACTAAACATGTCACACTTCACACACTGAGTAAACTGGATGTTCGCCATAATAGAGAAATTACGTACCTTAATGTGATTACTGTAGTGTGTGTTCGTAGTTCTGGTGAATGTCCTCCGCTCACTGCTTTCAAACCCTCAAACAGGGAAAAAAGCGCTCTTCCGAAAGCAAAAATAGTCGAGACGGAGCCAACGGAAAGTGAAGGATACAATATAATTTTATAATAATTTACTTATTTTTTTTTACATTTCAGATTGCATTGTAATAAATGTTATGTAATAACCAAAGGTAGATAGTAAGAAAATGATTAGCAAATGGCAAAGACTAGCAAAATGGAGGTGATGAATCTCGAACTCCTGAATAAAGGATCCCCTACCATGAAGCTTTGCATGTCATGAATAAAAAGTGTTTACCTCCCAGTTAATATTAATCCCGATGGCTCTTTAGATGCCTCCTGAACACACGAGTTGACGGCCAAATGAAAAAACAATCTGACCTCTTTCTGATCACATGTGAAGACCCTCTGACTTTGGCTGCAGGGAGCTGTCTGTTTTCCTCAGGCGCTCAATCATCAACAAGGGATAGAATCGTGTATGACGAATACCAATGTTGGTGTGTAGCTACATTTGTTCAGCTTGTATTATAAACACTTTGCTGAAAGGGATGTAAGTGTATATTTAGACATCTGACTTGTGCTCATTCAGCCATTAGGTACTCATGTAGGTGAGGTGAGGAGGCCATCAGTGGTCCAGTTTATCCCAAAGGCGTTAGAGTACCAGGAGATTTTCCACTCCAACCCATGGAAAACATTCATTTAACTTTGTGCACAGAATCATTGTTCAAATGTCAATGCTGGAATATGTTTTGGTCTCCTAGTTTGTATATATATTTTATACAATTGTGTGCCTTCAATTTTGTGGTAACAGTTTGGGGAGGAATAACATATGGCTGGAGATCTGCTGTGCTTTTCAAAAAGGAAACCTTGAATCCATTGTCTTGACTACATATGCTACAACCTTTCTAATTTCTCTAAACAAAGGCCATCCTTATAGGCATTAAAGCAAAAAAACTGTGAATTGTTTTATGTCGGATTTCTGGAGTTTTATTTGAAAGTAACAAGGTTAGATACAACGATCAGGCATCTGTTCATCATGGCACCTGTTAGTGAGTGGGATATTTTAGGCAGCATGGGAACATTCTGTGTTCTCAAAGTTGGTGTTAGCAGCAGGAAAAATGGGCGAGCGTAAGGATTTGTCTGAGTTTGACAAATTGTGACTTCTAGACGACTGAGTCAGAGCAAGCTGCAGATCTTGTGGGATGTTCCTGGTTTTCAGTGTTCAGTATCTATTAAAAAGGGTCCAAGGAAGGAACAGTGGTGAACCGGCGACAGGCTGGTCCGTGTGGTCCGATCCAACAGACGGTCAACTGTAGGGGAACATTTTTACTGCTGCAATAAGGTAAAAAAAAAAAAAGAAAGTAGGATCGAGTTCAAACTCTTTAAAAATAAAAATGTATTCCTGTCTCACAATCATGTGTGGCTTTCACTTAAGGGTTGCACTCAGTTTGATAGCTGGGAGGCCAGTAAAAAGCCACTTTATTGCACTTGTCACAATGGGCACTAAATACCAGCAGAATAATGTTATTTTCTTGTCAGTATTTTTCCTCCCAGTTCTGGTCTCAGGTGTCACCAATAAGCTGGATCAAGTCTACAGCAGTGAAGCCAGTGTTTGTATGAGCACATCTGACCCTGAGACTGGGTCGTTATCATACCCATTCATCCTTCATCCATTTTCACCAGCAGGGATCCAGCAGGAATCCTTAATTCCACCGCAAGACTCAAACACCTGATTGAACTCCCCACTCTAAATGATCAAACTGCTCAGCATGATCGTTTTTCCGAAAACGCTTTTACACTGATTAGTCCATTTTCTGAATTCAAATCGGAGAGACTTCGACGCAAGGCTAAAAACTTTGAAGCGGCGTGTTGTGTATTAAGGCGGAGACACTTTATTTATTTAAAGTGCAAACAAAAAAGACAAGGGAATTTAACAAGTAAAGACATGAGGACATGTAAAAACAGGAAGCGTGGAAGACAAAAGTGTACAGCGATCGTGGTGTGATGTGAGTCTTTAAACAAGTGATAATTAAGAGATAGTAGATGTCAAGTCTAGGTAGTCATGTGACATGAAACATGAGGGTGCAGGGTTGATGGAATATGAATTTCCAAAAACCTGAAATATTGGTCACAAAAATTGTTAACAAACTCGTAGAAATGCACAAAAATATCATCCGAAAAACATAGAGTTAATAGTGCTAAATAAAATACTGTATTCCTATAGTTCTTGTGGTCAGAATATTCCATCCAATGCTACATATGTAAAACCAACCCTAGATTATAAATGGGATTATAGAAAACTCTTCAGAATGTTCAGGCCAAATTTTTACAAGATACCTCAGGATATGTGTCCACTCTTGGCACTCGGATTGGTGAAACTTCAAATTTATTTCCTGCCCTTTGGTTGGATCAATTTGCCTTTACTGAAAGGTGCAAAAATCATATTGTGGTTGTTGAGTGAAAAGACTCTATAGAAAATCTGAATTTCCTGCAGTCATAGCTTTCAATATTTGAACTTGTGCAGTTTGCTACAGATGTGGGTTGTGAGCTCTGACTAGTGACCATCTAATCAAAGGATGTGAAGATGCTGAGGTGACTGGTCACCTTCTAGGGGGCAGCCTGATTGGTTAAAGCTGATTGGATATATAGGTGATTGATTCTATCTGATTGGATAGAAACTCTAACCGGGAGTTAAGTCAGCAGTGAAGGTCTTGCAGGGACTGGCAGCCCGGCAATTGCTTCTACACAGTCCACTCAAGTGGGTGTCAACCATTTTGCCCAAGTTCTGTGTAAACAAAGTAATTCCCTTTCACTTGTTGATTCCAACAATGCAATTTAGATTTTAAAAGAAGAGTGTACATTAATGTTAGAGGATGTGTTAGATCATGTGTTAGACTGTTAATACCTAGATGGTGTAAAAAAAATTAGGAAATCATTTCCATATGACTTCAAGCACCAATAGTCACCATTATCAACCAGTGACAACTTTCCACATCTGTGGGATCATACAAATACTCCTGAATCAGCTTTTTTTTAAAAGCATATACAGCTAAAAAACAACCCAGACTCCATTTATCTTTTACTAGACATGGCAAAAGAGCGTGATACAGATTCTCCATACAATAGCCTTATTTTTTCTGGAAAATTTAATGATGATTATAGAAACAATTGCCTGGACATGATTGACAGAAAGGTTAAGGCCCTCTTTCAAAACCCTGCCATCATCGAACGACCTTCAGCTACGGCATCGCTAAGCCTGATTACGCAAACGATTCGGTGCTTAATACCGAATATACTCAGCTGGACACAATGGGATGAGCTAAAGAGAAAATTGAATCATGCAAATGAGGGAGAATCATTCTGTAGGGGGTGGGGAGGAAGGGGGAGAGCGCATACACAAGGCAACATGGCTTCTGAAACAATCCATAAACGCTTTGCAGAAACTCATTTCACTCAGCCTTGTTAGAAACTCGGTGATCAGGATAAACGCGTCAGAAACGCATCCAAATTTCCAATTGACCCTCGGCTGGTCGGCACGCAAACAAGCTCCGAGGAGTAATTAGCGTAGCGTAGCAAAGTCATGAATGAATTCCTCCATCCAGAGGAAGGGTGTTGGGAATAATCATAATAATGATAATAACAATTTGGAGTAAAAACAATAACAAGTTTTCTATTTACGAGGTGGTATCAAAAATGTTTCAAGACTAGCATCAAAACAGGCCAACACAAGGCTGACTAGCTGACTAGCTAATAAAATTTTAACTTGAATCGGTGTATTGATCCTAAATCTCAAGCACTATGGAGGTAAAAAGAGCTAAAAATGAATACCGGTATGTGGGATTCTAATAAAGAAAACTCAAAAAGGGAATATAAGTGTACATATAGCCTAGGCTTAGTTTTATGTATGTTTACCTCAAGCTTCCTTTGTACAACTAACATCCCGATTTGGCTTCATTTCCCAACACATTCCCTCCATTTTCTTGATTGCCCCCTATTTTCAGTACGCATAAAACCTCAATTCCATAATCCTTCCTGCAATTCATCACTGAAAATTCTAAAAACACACTTGTAAGATCGCTGTTCGAAGAAGGCATTGAACAATAACTACCTACACTACCTATGCTATCCTTTCACTGGTAAGAGATTTTGCGAGAGAGGAAGACAAGAGAGGAAGACGGTATCCTGGGATGAGTAATTGCATATGTCACATTAACATGAAGCGAGCGAGAGAGCGCGAGTGTGAGGAGACAAAAATACATTTCTTATTATGTAGACTTCATCCTATGTGACATTCGACACAGTACTCACTTTGCTAAAGCGCTCAGTGTTTCAGCGATTTTTTAGAGAACCTTCGGCCCCCCGGAGGATTTTCTTTTCTCCCCTCTCATCTTACAAGGCATAATTAATTAGAAACAAAATAAAGGAGAAAGAGAGAGAGAGAGAGAGAAGTGCCTTTGGGACGATTACACTAATTACATCTGATTAAACAGGGACGCTAATCTCATGAGCATGGGAATTTGCATCATATCAAGTGATAGAAGACAAAAATCCCGTTAATTAGTCAGTGTTCTATAAATCGCTCGCTTCAGTTATTCATCTTATTTGGTAAATATGAAAGGAAATAAACATAAAGGGGTGTGCCGATAGAGGCAAAGAAATAATCGCGAGATGTGTTGGGGTCTGTGTGTTGCAGCCCTACGTGAAGCTCAGGGTTACAGAGTTAGCAAGCTACGTGGATTATTTTCAATGGCGTTTTTGTAATTTATTGACGAATGCCATCATTTTTTAAGACATGTCATTCCTTATATTCAAGGGAAGTGGTAGCTAAGTGGTTAAGATGTTGGACTTCTGAACAGACGATTGTGAGTTCAGATCCCACCTCCATTACTAGGCCCTAAAGCAAGACCACTAATCCCTCAACTGCTTAGTTGTATCAATTACATAATTGTAAGTTGGTCTGGATAATGGTGTCTGCCAATAAATAGACATTTGGTGCCACCCAGATAAAGATGGGTTTCCTTTTGAGTCTGGTCCCTCCCAAGGTTTCTTCTTCATACCATCTCAGGGTTTTTTTCTTTGCCACAGTTGACACTGGCTGCTACTGTTGGCCAAAACAGGAGAAGGATAGAAGGAAGACCGAAAAGCAGGGAAAGGAGCAGTGTAGGAGAGTGGAGGTTCAGGTGGGCACTTTAAATGTTGGTACTATGACTGGTAAAGGGAGAGAGTTAGCTGATATGATGGCGAGGAGAAAGGTAGATATGTTGTGTGTTCAGGAGACCAAGTGGAAAGGGAGTAAGGCCAGGAACATTGGAGGTGGGTTTGAACTGTTCTTTCATGGTATGGATGGAAAGAGAAATGGTGTAGGGGTGATTTTGAAAGAAGAGTACAGTAAGAGTGTAGTGGAGGTGAAGAGAGTTTTTGATGGGGTGATGAATGTGAAGATGGAAGTTGAAGGGGTGATGAAAAATGTCATCAGTGCTTATGCTCTACAAGTGGGGGCTGTGAGATGGAGGAAAAGAAAGGATCCTGGAGTGAATTAGATGAAGTGGTGGAAAATGTACATAGGAATAAAAGATTGATGATTGGGGCAGACTTTAATGGCAATGTAGGAGAAGGGAACAGAGGTAATGAGGAGGTGATGGGTAGGTATGGCCTTAAGGAGTGGAATGTGGAAGGGCAGATGGCTTTTAGCAAAAAGAATGGAAATGGCAGTGGTGAACACTTATTTTAAGATGAAGGAGAGGAATAGGGTGACGTATAAGAGGGGAGGAAGGTGTACACAGGTGGACTACATCTATGCAGGAAATGCAACCTGAAGGAGAATGGAGACTATAAGGTGTTGGCAGGGGATAGTGTAGCTAGACAACATCAGATGGTGGTCTATAGGATGACTTTGGAGGTGAAGAAGAAGAGGAGGAGAGTGCAGATATTTGCTTTGAGCATGTTGATTGAGAAATATAGAGAAGGTCAGAAGAGTTGCATTGTGTGTTTGTGGATCTAGAAAGCGTATGACAGGGTGCAGAGAGGAGTTATGGTATTGTATGGGGAAGTCAAGTGTGTCAGAAGTATGTGAGGGTGGTGCAGGACATGTATGAGGACAGTGTGACAGCAGTGAAGTGTGCAGTATGAACGAAAGACTGGTTCAATGTGGAGGTTGGATTGCATCAAGGATCAGCTCTGAGCCCTTTCCTGTTTGCAGTGCTGATGGACAGGTCGACAGACGAGGTCAGACAGGAGTCTCCATGGACTATGATGTTTGCGGATGATATTGTGGATTTATATTTTCATTGGGAGTGATGAGGATGGACAGGATTAGAAATTAGTTTATTAGAGACATGTAGGACATTTTAAAGACAACGTGAGGGAGCCCCAATTGAGATGGTTTGGTCATGTATATGGGACATGAGGTATATCGGTAGAAGAATGTTGAGGATGGAACAGGAGGAAAAGAGGAAGGCCAAGAAGGAGGTCAATGGATTTGGTAAGGGAATACATGCAGTTGGCTAATTTGAAAGAGGCAGATGTAGAGGACAGGGTAGTATAAAAGATAAGATGATCCGCTGTGGTGACCCTTAATGGGAGCAGCCGAAAAAGAAGAAGACATTTTCCCTTCATTTGAACTTGGAGACTCAAATAAAATATAAATCCAGGAAACAAGTGAGTTTATTATTTATTTAGTGTGCATAGGAACTATTTCTGTCCCTGCTGTGGTTCCATTTATCAAAAAAACAAGCCTGTCACTCATTCATATATCTTGGTATCGCTATGACATCTGGACCTTTTGAAAGATTTTCTTCCTAAAATAGGACAGTCGATTATTCAAAGAAGTTTCGAAATAGGAAAAAGTTATTGCCTTTCAATCATAAATAAACAAGCTCAAGTGTTCATACATTTATATTGAGTAGTTGAGGGTTGACAGGACCAGCAGTGGCAGCTAGATGGTGCTGGGATTTAAACTCAAAACCTCTTGGTCAGAAGTCTACCGCTTTCCCTCTATGTTTCATCTCTCTGCTGGCACAATTTACAGCATATTTCCTGATTTTCTGAGACCAAAATTTAAGCAGATATTTAGTACTATTAAAACTGAGTAACAGAACAATAAAGTAATATTATATGGATAATAGTGCACACGTTATTTTTGTAAGTTTGTGAATCAATGTAACTTTATTTGTCACATATACATTACAGTGAAATTCGTTCTTCGCATATCCCAGCTTGCACAGAAGCTGGGGTCAGAGCACAGGGTCAGCCATGATACGGTGCCCCTGGAGCACAGAGGGTTAAAGGCCTTACTCAAGGGCCCAAGTAAGGCAGCTTGGCGATACCGGGGCTTGAACCACCGACCTTCCGATCAGTAACCCAGCACCTTAACCACTGAGCTTAAGTTCTTACTCTCCATTGTTCTGTATTGTTTAAAGATTTATAATCACACTCTTGATGTCACCCAAATGAGGATGGGTTCCCCTTTTGAGTCTGGTTCCTCTCAAGGTTTCTTCCTCATAAGGGAGTTTTTCCTTGTCACAGTCACCATGGCTGCTCATCAGGGATAAATACACATCACTTACCTTAACTGTTAAATTCTGTAAAGCTGCTTTAAAACAATGTCTGTTGTGAAAAGTGCTATAGAGATAAACTTGACTTGACTTGATTTGAGCTACCACTCCCCCTGTTTAAGCCAAGTCCCACTTGGCTTGGATACAAACATCCAGTGGATTAAATATACACTAAACAAAAGTATTGGAACCTCTCACTTTTTAAGCCATCTGTGGTTCTTTCCCAAATTGTTACTACAAAGTTGGAGGCACACAATTGTATAGTTTGACTTTGGATGTAATACTGCAACGTGACATTTTTTTCCTTGAACTAGGAGACCCAATCCAATGCCCCTGTGGACAAAGCCAGCTCCATGAAGATCTGCTTTACTTTACATGGGTTGGAGTGGAAAATCTTGATTGACCTGCTGTCAAGCTCTGACCTCAACCCCATTAAACGAAAATAATTCTCACCTCACCTACATCAGTACCTGACTTTACTAATACCTTCAGAAAATGGGGACCAAATGTGGACTGGAATGTTCAAAATGTTCATACCAATCTTGTAGTCAGGTGTCCACAAACTTATATTGTATGTTGGCTAAGAAAACGGGAATTTATCAATAAATACAATGACTGACAGGAACCCGGTGCCTAAATCTGGCAACCGAAACTGTCTGTCTTTTTCGTATCGGTATTTAGTTCATCTGTTCAGTTTGAATTAATGTCCCAGAAATGAAGTGATACTTTACAAAGTTCAGTAGTAACTGTGTATTTACCCAGTATTCATTAGTAATTATGCGTAAACATTAATTCCTGCAAATATCCAGCGCTCTGAAACAATGGACACGTTTGGAAGTTGAAGCAAAACTACACATCCTCGCCTCGGGACCTGATAAGCGTCCAGTTGCGCGTAATCCTTGATAATTACAAAGTCCTTTTGAAGCTGGTAGAAAAGGTCACTCCAGATGAAACAATGCGCATCTCGGAAAAAAAAAAAGGTGGAAAGGCACTCCGGTGTTTCCACGACGTATCGATTCTTCCCACCGAGGAGGAAGGATAGAAAAAAAAAAAAACGAGCTCTTTTGATCTCCTTCTAAATGTAGAGCAGTTTGAGATGCCGCGGGGGATTACATTGTACCCCTAATTGAGTGTTTCTCCGTCGGCTTTGCTGTGATGGGAGTGTGAAAATTCTCCAAAGTGAACAAGTCCATATCGCTTGGTATACACTGTAGGAAAAACAGCCAGGCGTTCACTTTTAGATCGAATAATTAATTACACCGTCAAACAAGGTGCACGTTTTCAACCCTGGTTCCTGGAAAAGCGCTAATGAACCACTTGAACCCATTAGTCAATTATAAATTTCTTCACTAACAAGCGAGCTGCTCAGCAAGCTGTTCTTAGTCATCGCTTAATGATTCCAAACATTAGAAACACTCATTTGTGCCAAGAGCCATTCACATTCATCCCGTTTCCTGCTGCTGATATTCCACTCATTTGCTGCTTTTTTTTTTAGATCCTGTACACAAAAGTTTGTGGACACCTGATTTTTAGATTTGTGTGCTTCTTCTTTAACCAATCTCATTTCACATTTGCTCTTCTAACAACCTCCATTCTTCTGGGAAGATGTTCCACCAGATTTTGGAGCGATTTCATGCTCATTCATCCACAAGAGTGTGAGGTGAGGAGACCTGGGGTGCCATTCCAATTCATCCCAAAGCTGTTTAGTAGGGCTCTATAGAAGGAGATCTTTCACTCCAAACTGTGTAAAGCATTTCCTAATGCATCATCATCATCATGCTGGAACAGATTTGAGTCTCTTACTTTAATTTCATGGCAATGGATCCAAACACATATACAAAACATTGTGGGGAAACAGTTTGGGGGAAAAAAAAATCATATATGGCTGAAACAGTCCGGTGTCCCAATACTTTTGGTCTATACGATGTATAGTTTTTTTTTTTTTTTGGTTTAACGTCACATCATATTCAGCAACACACTATAGTGCAGCTGAATTCTACACTCCGATCGTTCAAAGTTTATAGAACAATGCGCTGATTGTAATGCATTATTGATTCTGTTGTAGCTGCTCATAAAGGGAACTTAATCAGATTTATGCAAACACTGTCTACATCTGCAAAACCCCCATGCTGGCAAGAGCATAAAGCATTCCAGAATCGAAACGAAATGCAGGAAATGGTCCATAATTTACTACAAGAATAAATAATTGGGCAAATACGCAGAAAATTCTATCGGACAGGTTCGAGACCATGGTTTTATTTTCGAAGCTTAAAAGAGGTGCACTATATCGCCAAAGGTTTCTGGACACATAGCCACAAGACTGATTTTTGAACATCCCATTCCACATTTCCTCTTATAATTATTTCCACTCTTCTGGGAAGATGCTGGACTGGATTTTGGAATTCCAATAAATTCCAAAGCTGTTTAGCATAATTCAATTCAATTAAAATATCTACATATACCAAGTCTATACCAATGTTTTTTACATCTTGGTCTTGCTTGTGGCTTGGTCCTTTTTTTTTTTTTTTGGAACCTTGCATCATATTCATTCTCGAACTAATCAGAACTATACAGTACCTGAAGATAGGATTTCTATAACAATAAGGTATTTTAGTTTTATCCTGGTCCTCATGTCCTCCTGCCTTCCAAAAGCATTTCTCATTTCCATGAGCGGTATAACAACCACCAGCGACCACGAGTTCTTCAGAAGCAGAAGTAAAGAACCCATTCTGGGAACAACCAGGTGTTTTGTGGAACTGAATTACACAGGCTTTCAAAATTTGGACACCCTCTAATCTAGCACAATTGATGCAGCCAATTAAATCCAACTGGAACATCTGCATAATAAAGCCAGGTGTATTAGACTGGGCTCGATTTTGCAGTACTTTCGGAAACATTGACTCTAAGCGACGTTGCAGCAGGCATGTGGTTGGAGATTTTCTCCAGGTGTGTTTGATCAGACAACAAATACACCATGTAATAGGATTTGACTGCGAATGGCCAGTTTTCAATTTCCTAGATTTTGGTTAACCAGGCCATTGAGTTGCTTTGGAATATTTGCAAAGCAGCGTTGCAGATCATAGACGAGGAAATCTTCTACTATCTGTTCCACGTAGATTTTAGGTGTCCACTTATGAGCTTTAGGATGAGTTATAGCCAAGCTCTGACAGGGACACGACCAACTAGGGTGTCGGGAAAGGACAATAACCCAACCCAGGTAGATTAATGAAGGGGCTCTCGGAATCTGTCCCACGGCTGTACCTACAAATCATGTCAGCACATTTGGGCCACGAGGAAGTGCTCTCATCTCTGAAAATCTTAGTAAGGTGCAAAGGATTTTTTTCTTTTTATGGTCACTTGGGCTATTCCCGAATACAACTTACTGTAGATACTCCTCAGGACCCCTCAGTACAGAAAACTTTTGAAGCTGCCTGTAATGGAATTTGTGAATGGAGCTCCTGGGATGAGCACAAGACAGTGTTTATGATTAAAATAGCAGTTCGTACGTACTAAGAATGAACTCTAGTGCTTTTGGACTCTAACTTTCCACAACACACAACGTGATTTTTTATTAGGTAGTTGAAAAGAAGGTCAATTAGTGTTTGACTTATTCAGAGCATTCAATTTGAGTTGATTAAGCGAAGAGTCTTGTGACAAAAATTATAATAGGTCCCCTGGTGGTCTAGTGGTTAGGATGCGGCGCTCTCACCGCTGCGGCCCGGGGAACCAACCCCAGCCACTCTTAGTGCCGGTCCCAAGCCCGGATAAATGGGGAGGGTTGCGTTAGGAAGGGCATCCAGCGTAAAAACATGTGCCAATGATCCGCTGTGGCGACCCCTAATGGGAGAAGCCGAAAGAAAGTAGTAAGCGAAGAGTCTTGTGACAAAAATGATAATAGGAACATTATAGCCATAATAAATCATAGTACTTTGGATACTTTAGTACATTTGAAGGCAAATACTTTTGTACTTTGTCTCAAGTGAAAGTTTAAAGGGACACTTTTATTTTTACTGGAGTCGTATTTTACCCACTTCTACTAAATGCGAGACTCATAACATCTGTCTGGTCCGTGTCTTCCCAGTACGCTCAATAAACTTCTCTACTGAGCTGATCATTGATTCCAACACAAGAGCATAGCAAGGATACCTAAGCCCACGAAATAACAGCTACATTTTTTTTCCTTTCACCAAGCACTCACTACCAGCAGAGTGTTAAAGTGGCGTCCTTTTAAAAATATTGCTGCTTCACCTTTCAGCCCTTGGGTGGCCTTCTGACTTTATAATGGCAGGCAAAGTTTTTAAGAGACGGTGATGTGTGAGGGGGCTGCAGAAAAAAAAGCAAAAACTGCTCTTTGGTCTTTTGGATCAGCAGAGCTATTACACACCTGACGCTGATTCCGCCTGTAAGAAACTCAATAGTATATTCTGTCTATTCTTTTCATGGCCCATCGATTGAAGATTTTTGCAATGAAAACAAATCAGAAATTTCATTTGTCAGCTGTGTTTACATGTTTATTGATTAAATAATGCTGAAATTAGAGACATGGTGAGACCTATATTAAGATGTCCCACCTGTCCAATTACTATTGTGTTGAATTACAGAATCAAATTGGATGTTGAATCATCTTCCAAGACAGCGGCTCTAGCAATAGTACCAGCTGTTATAAATACATCATTCATATTATACAGGCCAGGCATGATTTTATGACATTATAACAATATGAGCGGTGAAGTGAATAACACTTCATCATGGCACCTGTTAGAGGGGGGGGATACATTTATTAGGCCACGAGTGAACATTTTGTCCTCAACGTTGATGTTAGAAGCAGGAAAAATGGGCGGGCGTAAGGATTTGAGAAGTTTGACAAACGGTGACGTCTAGACGTCTGGGTCAGAGCGTCTCCAAAACTGCAGCTCTTGTCTGATGTTCAATTCAATTCCATTCAATTCATTTTTATTTGTATAGCGCTTTTAACAATGAACAAGCAGCTTTACACAGATAATGTGGTGATTAAAAGTGAGTATGCTCTTTATAAATGTAAGTTTGTCCTTGATGAGCGAGCCGGTGGCGACTGTGGCAAGGAAAAACTCCCTGAGATGGCATAAGGAAGAAACCTTGAGAGGAACCAGACTCAAGTGGGAACCCATCCTCATCTGGGTTGCACCGAATGCCCATTTGTAGCAGATATACGATGTTGCGGGGTACAGTGATGATGATCAGAAGCGAAAAGTAGTCCTGAGTCAGTGTAGCAGACATTGTTGACATTAACTACAGTCCAATCCATCATTAAAGCGCCCGTTCTTACTCCGGAATTTCATAGAACCACCCAAGGTGTTAATGAGAAACCGTCCCAAGCTGCACAGAGTTGCCTCCAGTCGAAGAGAACACTATCCAGAGGCAGGCCTGGACGAAGTGGGAAGATCCACGGAGGGGAGAGGGGCAGGAACAGTGGTCACTGGAGCCTCAGGAGCATGTTTAATGTTCCTGGTCTGCAGTAGTCAGAATCTATCAAAACCTGAATGGGTTCCTGGGCAGCCGAGGCTCATTGATCCACGTGGTTAGCGAAAAACTGTTCCAACAGACGAGCTCCTGAATAAGTTAATGCTGTTGATGCTCGACAGATCAGGACTGTTTTAGCAGCAACACGATATTAGGCAGGTGGTCATAATGTTATGGCTGATCGTTATATATCTGTCAAGGTTGGAATCTTTTACTTTTGTATAAGATAGTTGGGTTCTGTCTAAGCAGTTCTTACAGTATACAGGATTCTGTAGACAGGAATCTAACAATAATTTGTCAACATAATCTTTCCTCTGAGTGTGTTATGAGCATCAATTAGACATATAGAGATAGATGGCTGGTTTGATATGTCACAGAGGAAACGTGTGTGTTAGCTGTTGTGTAACAGGGAGGAGCCGGTTAGAGAGTGGAAATTGGAACTTACTGATGAATAGCTGTACGATGAATCGAAAATTCATATTGATTCGATTTATTTATTCACCCATTTATTTTATCCATTCATTCCCCAAAGTCTCTCGCTACAGTCTTTGTACCTGCAGTCTAGTATTCTTCGCTCGAGAAAACAGCAATATAAATCAATAACGCCTAATGAAATCATCACAATGCCAAACTCACCATGGAGCAGGAAGCCTCGTACGTCAATAGCCCCAGCCGAGCAGGTACTTTTCATTCCGGTTTAATGAGCATGTGTCTTGTTAAATTTAGATATTGCATTTCACTTAGTTGAAATATTGGTATGCAGGGCCGACGCGTAGAGCGACATGAATTAATGAAGTGCTATTGTGTTAAACATCATGCGTTTTTTATATAAAAAAAATATAAAAACTAAAAATTCAATGGTTTATAATAAAAAAAACATGGGGTATTGTACGTGAGACAAAACGTGTGTGTGACCCAAAGCCGGGTGCGATTGGCAAAGCAACATCTGTTGCTATACATTAAAATGCATATAATAACATGCAGGCTAGCAGGCTATTGGATATAGCTGATATAATTAGTATCAAAACAGTGATCTTTGAGCCAGATCTTCTCTTTGGGGATAGGGCGAAGTCTGAAGGAGCCAAATCCGGCGAGAAGTTCTGGTGTGGTACACACATGGTCGGATTAGCGCCAGTTGCACAGCTCCAGGACGATGTATTTTGGCACATTGACTTGTGAAGGTCGGTGCTCTCTGTGACTGTGCATGTAGCTGCCATCTGTTGGTATGTTACAAAACTAGTCTGAAAACCACCTTATACACACAAGAAACATCAAACCCATTACTGTTCCTGTTAGCAATTGCGAAAGGAGTCCCCATTGTTATTTCTTCTTAACCGTGTTTTCCACCACAGGAAAGTCTTCAGGGCTCTTAAGGTGTCTCTCTATTCCACACTAAACCAAAACCCAGAATATGTTTTCCATTCTAGATTCTTCAAAATGATAGCTTTGCACACATTTTGCATTCTCTCAGTCAGCCTAATGACGTAGCCACCTGGAATGGTTTTCCAACAAACTTAAGAAGTTCCCAGAGGTATTGAGTGCTTGTTGGTTGCTTTTCTTCACTCCCTGGTCACACTCATCCCAAACCATCTCAAACCATCAGGTCATCTGATGCAGCACTTCAACACTCTCCATCTCCTTTAAACAAATAGCTCCTTCATAACCTAGAGGTGTGTTCAAGGTCATTGTCTTGATGTTTCCACTAAGTGCAAATCAGATGGGATGTTGCTGAAAATTCTGTGGGAAAAAAAACTAAAACAAAAACAGAAAAATTCCTACATTGTTTTTTGCTTCTGAGCTTCTTTGCATTGCTATAAATCTCCATAATTTTTTTAAGCAGTTTATAAATTTTTTTTTGTTACACATTTACTGTTATCATGTCACATATCTGTGATATGTCATGTTCCCAAGCTCCATTATTAGAGGAACTAGCAGGCTTTTTGGGTTGGGGTGTCAAATATTTGTCACACTCAGACAGACACGTTTTGTACTACAGCTCACTGGGTTCTTTTTGTTCTTGTGAACAGCTTACGGCATTGTGGTTTAGTTGTACTTTCGTATCGACACCCTGGTGACGGCTGTGCTTTAGATTTTTTTGTTAAGGCGTCAAGCAACAAAGGTTTGTATAGTTATTCTACCTTTGTTGTTCCATGCTGTCTCTACTATATATGTATACTGTCTGGTAAAAAGATTAAATTTGGCATACTGATTAGGGAGGGTTTAAGGCGGCAAATTGACAACGCTCTAGTGTCACCATTGGGCCCGATTTTCATTACTTTTGACATACTTTTGAACTCAACTAACCCTACGAGGTCAATCTCCACCATCTTGGATTTTGTCAAAAACTTTTTTGCTACTACAAAGTTTGTCCTATCATGTACAAAGTTGGTGCACATCAGCTTCTGAATAAGGTAAAAAGGTATTAAAGGATGTCAAAGACTACAAATGCAGAGCAATCCGCGAGTCTATATCTCTATACTGACTTTGCACACTAACAAACGTTTTCAAGGTGTCTTCAAGGCCATGACCTAAGACCATGTCAACTGGTAAAAAGTGCTCCAAATATTTGCAGCTACCTGCCATAATTGTTTTCCTGCTGTCCATTTGTTCAATACGTTCTCTCCTACAGTCACAGAATTCAATCCCTACAAATAAATCCTGAATAGCTGAGGCACAGAAATACAATATTTATTGCTCGTCTCAAAACTTGTCGCTGTCATTTCTTCATGTACTGTATAATAATAAAGACTTGATGAAATCAAGCATCTCATATTACACCCCATCATCAGTACAACACATACTAACTAGACTGTAATGTTATTTTTTTTAAATAGACACTATACAGACGAGTTTGTGGACACCTGGCTGAAGATTCAGATGTATTTTTTGAACATCCCATTCCACATTTATTCCTCAATTGCTGTTTTAATAACCTCCACTCTTCTGGGAAGATGTTCCACTAGATTGTAATTTGAATGAAATCTGCCCTTATTCAGTCACAAGAAGATTAACAAACTCAGGTATTGATGTAGGTGATGTGAGGAGGCCTGGGCATGCTGGAACAGGTTTGGGTCTCCTAGATTGTGTGAAGAGAAAATGTCATGCTTCCACATCCGAAGACATCCTGTACAATTGTGTGCCTCCAACAGTTTGAGGAGGAACCATGTAGAGCTGGAGTCATGAGGTTTGCCTCAAGGAAGGTTTTCTTCTCATGCTAGAAAAACCATAAGCTATCTTAGGAAGAATGATTCTCTTCCTAACCTGGACATAAAGAACAGTTATACTTATATTAATGAAATGTAAAAGCAATGCAACTGTCTCTGATTACCGCAATTGAATTCTTAACTGTTCGGCTGTTTATCAAAAATTCAGTCTACAGAAATGTCTATTCTATATGCATTCTTGTGGAACCCCCCCCCCCCCCCAATTAACATCTTAATATATTGTGATTTTAAAAAAGTTTGGTTCAATTAATCTTCGATTTCAAATCATTCATAATTGTTTCTCTATAGTTTTAAAAAACAAAGAAGACGTATAACAAAAATCAAAAATATTTTAAATATTTTCAGTAAGAAGCCCTGAAGATTCAAAGGACGGACGCACAGCTGCATAGGGTTGCAAAGGGGTCTAAAATTCCTCTCGAAATACCCTCGAAACTTCCCATGGGAACGTCTTCTGGGGGATTTTGGAAATATTCCAAGTTGGAAACTTACCAGGAAATTGGTCACTTGAAATTTGGCAAAATTCATATAAAATGTATCACATACAAACATAAATATAAACATTTCATTTGGTCATAAGCTGCCATGCATGCAAACAAATACAGATTAAAAAAAATAACATTTTTGGCTTTGATTTTATTGTTAGTAAAATTTTGTTGCACAGTATCTTACACAGTATTTGTCATTTGCGTGAAAACTCGCTGAGATAAAAATTTTTTGGAGGGCAGTATATTCAAGAAATGATGTGTGTTTGTTATGGAGGAATGCACAATGCCTGTAGGGGGCGTGGCATCAATAACCCTGCGATGATGAATGTGCAGGATAGAAATGTAAGTAACATTTAAGTTCCCTGTTGTAGGCTCACTTGCAATTTTGTAAATTCCCATTTTTAACTCCATTATATTCCCATTAATTCCCATGGAAAGTTTCCAGTTTTGAAAATTCCGGGAATTTTCTCATTAGGTAGAGAAGAGGGTGGGGGTAAATTCAGTGATGCCATTAATGGTTTAAAGGGGGATTTTTTTTCTTCTGGTGTTAGAAAGCTGGGGTCAGGCAAGATACAGTGCCCCTAGAGCACATGGGGTTAAGGGCCTTGCTCAAGGGCCCGACAGTGGTAGCTTGGCAATATTGGGGCTTGAACTCCCAATCAACTTAAGCGTAACTCAGAGCCATAACCGCTGAGCTATCACCTCCAACTTTCTGTAGTCAAAGAGACTTTGTTCAGCAGATTTTACATTGAAATGTATGGCATTTGGCAGACATCAAGAATTTCTTATTGTTTTTTTCATTTATACAACTGAGCAGTTGTTGCTCAGTATTGGCGCAACAATGCTGGTTGCTAGCTAACGTGTTAGCTATATCATATTTCTAACTATCACATGCATTCTAAAATGTCCTTGGAACCTCAATAATCAATACGAGCTTAAATGTAATACAAAACAGCGTTCGGAAGAATCTACAATCAGAAACTTTGTAATGAAATATTCCACAATTCCTATGAAACTCAATGTTTTGGACCTCTATGTACTTCCCAGGGATGTAAACAGCTCTTGAGCTATAAGGCATGCGACCTGATTACATATTTCAGAGAATTTTGTAATGAAATCAGGGACCACCGGGTTCGAAAACTGTTGATCTGGATAAAAGAAATAAGCTAATTAAATCCTTGTCTCAGATAAGAAAGATGATTAATGAAAGCAAATGAACCTTGTCCAAAATATTCTGAATAACAGTCTCTCTCAGTGTGTGTGTGTGTGTGTGTGTGTGTGTGTGTGTGTGTGTGTGTGTTTCTCTTTCACAGTGTTGTTACCTGATGATGTGATCTACAGTATGATACACTTATCTGTACTTTCTTGCATTTTAGTCTCTTTACACATACATATTGCATCATTCATATTTTCTTGACTAGTGTGTGTAGCACATATAGAGTTCCAGCACTTCAAATTAGTGTGTTTAGTGTTTCTGAAGCCCTTAATTCCTGTCTACAATTCATTGTCGTAGACATATCATTTCTATATTCAGTCAGACCTGTCTTTAGTCAGACCTGTACTTAGACGTTCGCTAACTGTGTGGTCTTAGCTAAGAATTTGTAAAAACTTGATTTCTGTTTCTTTTGGACTTCAAATTTAAGACATTTTACAACCTTTTTAAGACCATTAAAAAGGAAACTTAAGACCTACATCAAAAACACAGATACATTGTTAGCGACTGGGCTTAACCACGCCCTAAATATATATTTTTTCAAACCATGTACTGCTAAACTTGCACTTCCACATAGCAGAAAAATTGTCTGTGGTACAATCCGAGATAGATTCGCGCCAATGACAGAAATCTGATTGGCTGTTGCCAGGTTGGGATCATTTGCAGTCATAATACAGTGAATTATATTTGGACTAGTGAGAGAAAGAACCGCAACAACCATGGAAACTAATAAACAAAAACATTCTAAGGAGCATTTCAATGAGCATCGAGGTACATGGAAATAGGAAAATTAAGACCTGTTTAAAATGATTGGAGACCTACAGTGAATTGAAGTTTTTTTAAGGCCTGAAATTTAAAAAATTTACAATTTTTGACTTTTTTTTTGTTTTGGTTTTTTAGGACCTTACGGAAACCCCAAAAGGTTCTGTCTGGATTGAATCTCAGCTCATTCTGGGTTTGGATTCTATTAGCAATAGTGATCTTGATTACAGTCATGTGTTTGGCGTTGGCTTTGTTTGGTAATTAGTTGACATTCTTTTTTAGGTCAGTTGTTCAAAGCCACTGAATCCGGTCTTAATTCCTAATTTATTTATTAAGTTCAAAGCCTGTCGAAAGTTAGAAACACCTCATGTTTTATGGTTTTAGAAAGACACCTGCATGTTCCTTTTGCTTATATACAACAAACTAGGACATTTAACACTATTGAGATTTATTAATATTTAAGATTATGATACACTGGAGACTCTTTCCTCATTTGGTGTCCTTCCTCACAAAAATAATTGTCTTGCGTAAGTTGCAACTATAGAAACAAAAACAGCTGGTATCAAAACAGCTGGACTCAACTAAGGTGCAACTGGTGCAAGTCTGATCACGTCATTTTTATTATGGACAAGGAATTAAAATAAAAGACTGTAAACGTGAAATTCTGCGTGAAACTCTGCAAATCTGCGTTTGACGTAGTATTTTGAGCGTCACACGTGCTTTAAGGGAAGATGCAGAGAGACCAGGAAGACCTTCAACGAGAAACCATTCAGCAACTCGTGCATGATGATCGGCGGAGAACAATCCACATGATCTCACTTCCGCACCCATCCTATGCCAGATTAGTCTCCTTCGGACTTCGTCTTTTTTCCGAAGTTAAAGATCAAGCTAAAAGCTCGCCGTTTTGACACCACCAAGAAGACTACCAGGATATATTCCAGTAGTGGCAGGAACGCAGGAGCGCTGTATTGCTGTGCAAGGGGACTATTGTGAAGGTGACAGTGTGTCAACGTAGATAAATCAAGTACCTTCTTGTCTTGTCTGAACTTTTTGATATCAACTCATATGAACATAATAATGTCAAATTCCAGCGTAATTTTGTTGCGCTCACTTTATAAAACTCAGTCGAAAGTCCAGCACTGAAAACTGATTGTTGATTTAACACTTATGAGCATAAATTCAGCTCCTAGTTAAATAAATCCCCTACGGAACTGCAGCTGTCTGTGCCACCAGCCTTTAAATCGCTGTCACGCTTTGGTGCCTGTTTGGAGTATATTTTTTTAAAGAGTAAATACCGTCACAGTCAGGCTGAATAGCATTCAAACTGCCCCCCGCCCCCCATGAGATCCACTTTAAACGCTTCGTGACCAGTAGTCATGAGGAAAATGACAAGCTCGTCCTGCTCTTTAGCTGCGTGATGGAGAGGAATTGGCACTGGCCGCCTCCGCAAGCTGGCATCACACAGCTGCACACACCCCAGGCTCCACTTCAACTCTCAACCCTCTTTTGTCGCATGCTGGGAACAGGCAGGCGTCTCCTTCACACACTTTAAGGGGAACGCCGAAAGCACAGAGAGGGCTGATCTCGTCAAGCCCGACTAGCTACTGGCCCTTAGAGGCAATACGGTATGTAGTGGGTACAAAGGTTCCGTAAAAGAGTTTGGACATTGACACCACACTTCCAAATGGATGAATTTCACCACTTTACAAAAACATGATTATTGGTTTTTATTTAAAATAAACATTTCACTTCAATCGGGGACAATCTGTGCAGCTGAGGATGGTGATGGATCCACATCAGCAGCATAATGCCTATATCCCTGAACAGAAAACCTCAACAATGATGGAACTGTAATGAATTAACATTGCCAGCCAAATGAGGAGGGGTTCCTCATAAGGGTTCTTCCTTATGCCATCGCAGTGTTCAAGGCCAAGCACTACCTAATTGCCACTGTTGTACTCTTGAGCAAGGCCCTTAACCCTGTTTGCTTCAGCGGTGCTGTATGATGGCTGACCCTGTAATCAAATTGGGGATCTACTGGGTTTTTGTCAGAGCCCTGAGATATCTACTATATTTAAGTGATTTCTGCAGGTTTGCATCCAAAATGTCGAGTTCATGACGCCAACTGTGAACACAAGCCCCCCAATTCCGACCACTAAAGAAAAAAACCCCGTTCTGCGCTGTGTTTTATAGTATCCTTAGTGTAGTTTGGTTCGAATTATTCTCCTGACTTTCTCCAAACAAACCATCAGATCCATCCGAGTTGATGAATTCAGGTTCATGTGAAAATACAATACTTTTCCAGAACCTGCTGTCTTTCTGCTACAGTCCAGATGTTTAGCTTGTGGAAAACAATTGATATTTTGTAAGTGTGAAGCATGTATTAGGTACAACTACAACAACAAAAAAAAAGCCTGATCAATCTCAAGACAACACCAAAACATGTTCATCTCCAGAAAGATCCATTTTGCCAAATTATCTAGTTCATCTAGCATGGCTTTAACCAGATTCCATTTTTTTTCTTCCACTCAGAATTCAGCACCTATGAGGTTTGGGATTGTCTGCACTGAGCATAGTGTGCATGTTCTTCCCATGCTTCAAGGGTTTTCTCCCTCAGTCTGAAGACACACACTTTTTCCACACACACATTACCACCAGATCAATTCAGAACATATTATAGAACATATTTTGCAGCTGCTTCAATCACCTTTTTTAGTCTTTATCTCAGGAAAATGTTAAGGCTGAGTCCTATCTGATCGCCCCCAAATTCTAAACATGTTAGTCTGAAAACCAGATGAAACTTCTAAGGAAATCCCAAACTATTACACTTTCATAGTTTAGGAGTTCTCCACCGAGTTTCCAAGTTCTTTCCATTCTTCAGGGGTTTTCTTTCATGCACTCTGGTTTCTACAAATACATTTACATTTTCAAATCATCTGTACTTTGTGAGTGTGTGTACGATTGTGCCCTATGATGTCTTGGCACCTCGTATCTACTCTCCTTCATGATCGTGTGTGGGATAAACTTTATTGAAAATGTATGGATTGATGGCTATCACTCTCTCTAGTAAACCAAACTCAGAAGATAGAATCTTTTAGATAAGGTCTATTAAAGAAAAGAGGCACAGTAATTAAATAGCATAAAAAGAAGCCACAATGGAAGGAGGTGGGATAATGGATGGTGTTCCACATCCATCGCTCTTCGCATACCAACTACACTCCCATTCAGGGGCGTTTAGGATAATCGCTTTTGATCTGTCTCTATTTAGTAGAGGTGGGCAACAACAGGGCCTGACCTTGACAAGAAGACAAATGCACTCTGGAACAAATGTGTGAACAATAACAGGTCTCATTTCTTTGCAAGGATTTAAGACCTACCAGAGATATCACAAGGAACTTTTAGAAACAACATTTTGTAGACACCTGATCATAAGGGTGTTATTTGCAATTTTGTAATTCCATATTTGCTGTTGTAATAATCTTCATTCTTTTGGGAATATAGTTTTTTTGGAGATTTTTTGCTCATTTAGCTATGCCAGGTATTGATGTACAGTAAGTGAGGAGGCCTGGGATACCGTTCCAATTCTTCCCAAAGTGGGAATTCCACGGGTCAGAATTCTATTGCAGTAAAATGTTGGAACAAGTTCCAGTCTTCTAGTTAAGGTGAATGGAATATTTCATGCTACTGCATCCAAAGACACCATATTAAGTTGTGTGTCTCCAAATTTGTGCTAACATTTTGCTAACACATATGGCTGAAAAAAGCCACGAGTGCCAATACTTTTGTTTATTTAGTGTAAACATTTATACAATTTTTACTTCCTATCCGTAATCAGGAAGATGTAGAGGAATTTTTTGATGATTGTTAAAATTATGACAGACTTTGTATATCATAGAAAATAATCTATAAACTACACTTTATAAAGGATACAATATATTTATACATTTTAATTTCATTTGCATACAAAATATATATATATATTTGCATACAAATCAATACATATATATATATATATATATATATATATATATATATATATATATATATATATATATATATATATATATATTGAACATTTTGTTTTACTGAGTCTCAAATCGAGCACCAAAATCCGCCATGATGCACACATCCGTCAATTAAAACCGTCCGTGTGGAAACATAGCAAAAGTTCTGTTCGGTGTCCTGATTATTCACATCGTTTAAAACACCATTGTTGCTTTAAAACTGACAAGAATATTTTGTCTTAATGCTCTATGTTGAGTTTGTTTTCATTAATATTAAACATACATGTTGATTAGAGTATTAAAAACTTGAAAAGCATTAAATTAAGGTTCATTTAGAAGAGGGGAAAAGGGGGCGATTAAGTTGCGGTTAATCGTGACTCATGATTCGTGACATATTAATATTCACCTGGAGTTTATTTGTAGAAAAATAAAGTCTCCTTTAAAGCCTTTTAAAGCTTCAGTTGTGGCTTCATTCATCCACTTTAGATGTAAATGCACCCTGGAAGAAATGAGAAAGATGGATAACAAGAGGCATAATTTCTTTGCTGGCTGTTTAAGGAACTTTTAAATGTTCTACACAGATGTACCCTTATCACGGTGCTGAAAAACAAAACAAAACAAAAGAACCTTACTCTTTTCAAAATCACCTTCACAAGCATCCGTTGCCTCGTTCGTTTAGCTTTTCGTTCCAAAGCCTTCCAGTCTTCGGTGCAAGCGCTGTTATCTCGCTCGGATTGAAGAACAAATTGCTGGGATTTCGAGGAATTTTATCTTGATCATATCCTTTAGGGTAAAGGATTCATTTCCATAGAGTACGAGGCTGTTGCGAATAGGCCAGCCAGGCGTGAAGTAAGATAAAGTTAAGGGCCTTTAAAATATCGTCCGGGAGCTATCTGATTGCATGGAATTGCCACTGCTGAGAGTTTGATAGAGATAAATGCCTAAGCTGACTAGGCTGACGAGTTGTACACAAAGGAAAATGCATCAAAGGAGAAGCAAGATGAATCATCCATGTTCTCAGTTTCTTCCTCGGTTAAAGAGGCAGGAGGTACCAGGCTTGAAGTTCCACATGCTGCAGGGTGACCTGTGAAAATCTGCATTGCAAGCTTTCTTCATGTTCAACATACAGTACAGTTCTGTTCCACACTGTACATTCTATATCATTCTGGACAATTATTCTGTATATAATAGTTTATTCTATCTATCTATCTATCTATCTATCTATCTATCTATCTATCTATCTATCTATCTATCTAAGGAAGGATGGATGGATGGATGGATGGATGGATGGATCGATAAATTGGTGAATGGAAAGATGAAAGGATTGGCTGTTGGATATAATGGATGGAGTATAATAAGAGAGAAAGAAGAAAGAAAAGAAGGAAGGATGTGTTGGTGGATGGATGGATGAATTGAATGGATGGATGGATTTAACGGATGGATGGAAGAAAGGAAGGATGCATAGATGAGTGGATGAAAAAAGAAAGGATAGATAGATAGATAGATAGATAGATAGATAGATAGATAGATAGATAGATAGATAGATAGATAGATAGATAGATAGATAGATAGATAGATAGATAGATAGATAGATTTAATTAATGGATGAAAAAAAGGATGGCTGAGTGAATGGATAGATGGATGGATGTTAGAAAGAGTGGATAGATGTATTTAATGAATAGAAGGAAAGAAGGATGGACAGACTGATTGATGGATGAATGGATGGATAGATAGATTGAAGGATAGATGGAAGGAAGAATGCATTATGGATGGATAGACAAAGGAAGGATGGATGGATAGATTTAATGGATGGAGGGATGGACTGATGGATAGATGGAAGGAATGATGCATTATGGATGCATGGATAGGAGAAATGATGGATGGAATTAATGCATAAATTTATTGAATGAAAGAATGTTTGGATGGGTGGAAGAAAAAAAACTCCATTGTGGTTAAATTCTTGCCTGCTTTGGGTTTAAAATTCAGGTTTAGATTTTTGTAACAAAAAAATACAGATATGTTGATATATAAAGATTGTTGAATTTTTACTTCCATTGCTGTTTTTCATGCATTAAACACATTCTCATTTAATCTTTTTTAATAAAATGCTTTGAATTTAGCGTGTGTTTGTTGCTTTGATTTATCCCATGACCTGTCGGTTTGTTCAATATAATATCCAGCTAGAAACGAGCAACCTAGCATAAACGAGCAACCTAGCATAAAAACTGCAAATACCTCCAGGCTGCTATGACAGTTTACAGCAGAACATGCTATGATTTGGCTGCCCAAAGACCTTTTATTTACTGTCAACTAACCATAAATGTATAACGACGGCGAAAAAACATTCATCTGACAGAATGCTCTTCATAAGAATAATTTGTGGAGCTGTAAAATGAAAGATTAGCCATGTGGGCTGTTGACTAGCATAAATGTGAGCTGGGTTTACCCTATAAATCGTATTTACTTTTGACTAACCTAAGACGGACCTAAATCTGGTTTCCGAGACTGCTTCCATGTTTTATGGTCCATAGCATTTTTTTTCATTATGCTAATACCATGCTAATAAGCAATTAAGCGCTGAGAGATATTTCCACAGTTGAGGGTGTTAGACAATTCTCGCTGTCTAAAATCGATTTGCATTTGGACGTGACCTTGTTGTAAACACTGCCCTATCATCAGGTAGCGCTATTAACACCAGCACAGATGTTTACATGTTACACCTTGTCAAAATGGCACATGGGTCAACTGGTCGATGATCTCATTTGAGCTTATCTGGTCTCATAGCGTCTCTTTTTCCTCTTTTCTCTCGCTCAGGGCTGCATATTGACCATATCCAACTCTATGCTGGATTAGAAGAAGTGAAAGGAAAGTATCACATGCGAACGTAAGGAGGGAAAAGAAGTAGCACATGAAAAGAAATGGTACAAAAAGAAAGAACAAATGTACTTTCTCACCTTGAAAAAGGAACTTGGGCTTCATCTCTTAATAATAATAATAATAATAATAAGAGGAAGAAGAAGAAAAAGAAGCTAATTATCAGCTTTTAAAGGTTACCAAGTGATGTTTTAAGAGGTTACGTTACAGTATTCTGTTCCAAAGAGTGAGCAGCAGGTATACGGCCGAGCTGCGAATTGAATTGAAATGCACTGATGCCATTAAAACAGGCAGCTGGCCGTTGTTTCCTTGGTGACTGCTTATCTAAAGCGTTGACATCATATTATCCGGGGTATAATTACTGCTGCCAGCAAGGTGAAGAAAGTGATGAATGCGTCCTCGTTCTCTATTCTTCCTCTCCGTGGGGCCGGCAGCAACATTTATGACGTCCCGTGCGTCTGTTTTAGACAATGCGGGTTTGGATTTGTGTTGTGTTTATTTGTTTATTTGTGCGTTATTTCCTCCGATTTGGCAAAATGATTATTTTGTATTTGATACTCGAGAGGTTGAATTTCTTCGATCGACGTGTCAGGATTATGACCGTAAACTTCGTTCCCCATCGACCACTGCACCTGCATGTTTTATGTCACATGACCCTTTGAAACTGATTCTCATATATATATATATATATATAAAACAAACGTACAAAAAGACATTGACTAAAGTACGAAAAGTCAAAAAAACTAAATACCTTAGCCGTCAACCGAAATAAACTTTAATTTAATTTAACTTTATTTAATTGCAATTAATTGCATGATTTTAATAAATTAACTCGTGATAATCGCAACTTAGTCACACACACACTTTAATTTTGACAGCGCTCTTCCTGTTTTTCTTTTTTTGCCTTTGTATGTTACAGTAAAATCATTCGGCTCATCGAGCACTTTTTAATATTTCACCAAAATTACCTGAGTAAGTGCAAAATGAAGTTTTGTAAATGATAATTTCATTTATTGAGGAGGGAAAAAAAAGCTGTCTGATCCTGCCTGGACCAATAAACCACTTTTTTTTTTTTTAGGTAAATTTCACTTGCCAATCCCAGACCTGTTGAATCCAGAAATCACAAAGTGAACGATCTCAAAAAAGCAACACATCATGCCTCGATCTGAAGAAATTTCTCTGCCTTCTCTGCTGGCCTAAACACTTTCAGAATCACTGACCTACATTTACAACATAAATTCTAATATTTGTTCCATGAAATTGTATTAATTTATTCCCAACAGTTTATTCTCTTCATTTCGTAGCGTTTCTCTCGGCTGCACTGCTTCCAGTACGTGTATGTGGATTTTTTGTCCAATCAGATTTCAGCCTCTATGTGCTGCCATGTCAATCTAATCTGCCCAGAGCCTTCACAATCAGTACTGCTGGCCTTTTGACCTTAGACTATATTAGCAATGAGTCTGTTTCTTTAACCAATCAGATTTCAGATTCGCCTCACAGAGCAGCTCCCCGAAAATCGTCAGCATTTTTCCGTCCTCTGATTGGTTGGTCAGAGGGAAACTGTTACAGCCAAGTACGAGTGGCAAAACACATGTGTAGCTCTGCACACATTAAAACATATAAGATAGACTTTTTTATGCCTACGGAGGAAGAGAAATTTATTTGGTCTCGGACATACTTAAAAATACATTTTCAAGACATCGTGAGGAGGTCGGCCAACCTCCAAGCTAGCTAGAGTGTCTAGGGTTTGTTCTCCACTTCCAGACCAGTGAATACAAGCGGTACCACTGGATTACAGCCTCTGAGGAGCGCTGCACATTATGAGTCTGCATCTCTGGTGAGTAGGTTGTGTTTTATTAAATTTTTCATGTTTTTGTCATGTTAGACAAATGTTGATTCTGAACTGCTCCAGATGTTGTAGGTGCACAGTTGGGGTTGTAGTGTAGAGGTTGGGAGTCCTAACTGGTTTTCTTGCTTTAGTTAAATGGTTTTCACCCTCCATATGTGAAATGTCTCTCGCTCTGTAATGCTACGTTGTATGCTGTTGTTATATTGCGTTTTTGTATTGTATTGATGGTTTCTATAATTGTGACGTGATAGTGGTGGTATTAAGAGGTGGATTAAGTCCCCACTGAAGGCCCAGGTACCAAATGC
>JBCEWE010000097.1:792646-852646 GCA_039877035.1 Silurus lanzhouensis | reverse complement strand
CAACCAAATCTTGGACACGCCACAAAACTGGTGAGCCATGAAAGATCCTGTTACCAAAAGGTATGTTGGAGCCTCAGAAAATGGTCTGTTAAGAAGACAATCTTGGCCAAAACCACTACCGTTTGGTGGAAAAGCACATTGAACATTTTTACAATAAAGGTAACTTTCTGGTAAAATAGAACGGAATGACTCCACTAACCATGACTTCTTTCTTGCTTTTTAACGAATGCTTACTTTACCCAGCCAAATAACTTTTCTCAACTTTATATTTTTTTATATGAACGCTCCTCTGTGTAGATTTCTCATCCAAGTTAGAAAGCACCTTAAATCCTTAACTCACTGGACCGTGCAAGCAATCTAAGCTGTACGTGGTATGAAATTCGTTCAGAAATAAATGATAGGACACTTTTTAATATATGGCAATATTCACACACTCATTTCCAGATTACTCTTCTGTGAGGGACTAATAGGTTTATTGTGCTTACTTCAGTAGAAATGTAATGGTTTGAATTAATGAAATGCTGCTTCTACATGCTCTTGCCTTCTGTTTTATTAGTTTCACATTGAATTATAATGATTTCTATGAACTGCTTGAGCTCATTTTTTTAAAACTCTTCTGTATGGTTTAGAGACAGTGGCATTGAATAAAAGACAGAAGGTGGAGCTGGAGGTAGCAGAGCTGAAGATGTTGAGGTTTTTGTTGGGAGTGATGACGATGGACAGGATTAGAAACGAGTTTATTAGAGGGACAGCACATGTAGGACGTTTTGGAGACAAGGTGAGGGAGGTGTGATTGAGATGGTGTGGACAAGTGCAGAGGAGGGACATGGGGTATATCGGTAGGAGAATGCTGAGGATGGAGCCACCAGGAAGAAGGGAAAGAGGAAGTCCAAGCAGGAGGTTTATGGATGTGTCAGATGTAGAGAACAGGGGGGGGTATGGAGACGGATGATCTGCTGTGGTGACCCCAATGGGAGAAGCCGAAAGAAGAAGAAGAACTCTATAATTTTTTTTAGGCATAAATTGCTAATATGTTTAAAGAAAGGCATTGTGTAATTTAACCTATCATTGCCCTTACCACTAGTACTATGGCTTATGTCTTCCTAAATGGAACCTTAAACTACACCCAAAACATGCCTAAGGGAGGAGAAAAACCAAAGGACAATTTTATAAGAAACAGTAAAGAACCCTGGGGAAAAAACAAAGAAACCAAAGGAATACCAGAAGAGGAAAATACAAAACCACAAAATGAGGTAGCTAGAGATTTAACTCAACAGAGGCTCCACAGGAAGTCATGAAGCAAAGCCCCAAAGAAAGAACCTAGAGAAACCCCAAAGCTCAACTTACAGAAACTCTTTAAGAAAGAACCAAGCGAAAAAGGAGGTGGCATGTTAAAATAATTGAATCTAATTTGAGGTAATAAAGCTGTTCTTCACACTCTTCACGTGGAAACTCTAAAATTTGCGCCATATGGAGAAGCGATGTGAGATCTTTCATCAAAGCCAGACTCATGAATACTCATTCAATATTACACGATGAATTATTCACAACAAACCCGCGAGGGCTAAAACCCAATTGTAGCCATCGACGCTGTGATATTATGACTCAGCAGGATATTTATCTGCGGGACAAAAGAAGTAAAGAATACGTCGCGTATAAGTACCTTACATGTAGCATATAAATAACGTGTGAGCTCAGAGTGTCTTGATGTCGGTGCCGATATTCACGATACAACTATTGAAAGAAATAGGAGGATTAGAAACTGCATTTATTTCTTTGACATTTTCCCACTTATCCCAGCGTTCAACTAGCGCCTGGAAAGATTTGGCGTAAAAAGATTTGTCAGTACGCCTTAACCATCCTTGGACAGCCGTGTAAACCACCACGATCGGGATTGTCACCAACGGACGTGCGGCCATTTAAAAAACTTTTACACCGTTCAAATGTCGTCTTGCGGCTGATTGTCTAATCACCGTTCTGTGCTTGAAGACTTCTTTAGGTATCCGCGGGTTTTAAGTCTTTTTTCGCAAGAAACTTCACCACACGCTGTTCCTACGCATTACCAATGTTGTCTGCATCTTGATAAACAGACTCTGGAGTGCCCCCTTGACACATGCGCCACCTATCTGTATTAGGACACACTAGCCACTTGTTACTGGTGTAGTCCCGGGAACACTAGCATCTGTTTTTATACCTGTAGAGTCTCGGTGTGAAATTTCCCACACGTAGCAAATGTAGTTTTCCAATCACAATCATGTAGAATTGATCTGGATGATCCTGGACACAAAGAGGTACTTAGTGATGCTAATTCACTTCTGTACCATGGCCTTTTGTACAACCTACAAGAACAGGTAGAAAACGCGCCTGTTCCAAAGAACTTAACAAAAGCAGACATGAAACAGAATACAAATCCATTACCGTACTCTCTTTAGCGCCCTTTAGCACCTTGAACATGCTCATTTACAATTGATTAAGGCGCTTCGCTCGAATGCTAACTCCCAAATCGAGTATATATTAAAGATAGCAAAAAAAAATTCTGATGATGATTACGTTTGGCCCATTAGCATGGCAACACGAGGCTCATTGTATGATGGACATTTAATTAAGTGTGGTATTCAAGGTACTCGTGCAATTCACTGAGAAGTGCCACTTCGCTGAAGCGGCGATAGTTTAATTAGCTCATCCAACATAAATAGTCTTGGCGTAAACAAGAAGTAGGGCGCTTTTTTTTTGTTTTCATGCTAGTGAAATCCCACTGCCGGAAGATTTACGGATTGCATATTTATTCTCAATCCGTTTAATCTTGAATGGCACTTTACGGAAAGATGTGAGGCTCTTGATTATTTAAGTGATTACTATGCAATTATAATTTTTAAATAGACATTTTTTTCTGAAGTATCATTGACATTGAACGTGTCTCACTTCACTACACTATAGAGTTAAAGAGCACTACACTATATAAAAAGCATCGGGGACATGAATTTTCCACAAGAAGTTCACAAACCTTGCTGTCGAGTTAAAGTAGAGATAACGTAAAATATTACTCCAGTAAAATAAATTTTTTCCTGAGGTAAAAAAATTTAATTTGAGTAAAATTACAAAAGTATTTGCCTTTGAATGTACTTAAGTCTCCAAAGTACTATGATTTATTATGGCTTTAATGGTCCTGTTATTATTTTTGTCCCAAGACTCTTTGCCTAATCAACGATCAACGCCTTAATCAATATTAATGAGTCAAACACTGATTGATATCTTTTACAATTATCATGATCCCAACTACTAACGCAAATAAGACCACGGGTACTCCATCAATCATTACTCTCGAGATGCTGTTGAACTGACGCTGAACTGTATGTTGGTGAAAAGTAGATGCCACCAAGCGCCAATCAAAACAAGTTCAAAACAGAGCGCGTTCAGCCTGATTGGCGGATCGCTGCGTGTTTGACCAGAAGTTTTTATCCTCGTGAATAAAAAGGAACGACTGATTTAGCAAAAATGTAGATGAGTAAAAAGTTGAATATTTGACTTGAATGTAGTGAAGTAAAAGTCTCCACAAATGGAAATACTTCAGTAAAGTACAGATACTTCAAAAAAGCGACTTATGTACAGTAAGGAATCACATTTGCTTCATTACTGTCCAACACTGTCTTGCCAGCGATATATTTAGTTCTTCCACAGGCAGCTTGCATAGACATGGAGACACACGATTGTATAGGATTTGTATGCAAATGAGTTTAAATGCATAAATATATTGCATAAATGGAAAGTATAGCTTTTAGATCGTGTTTTATGATGTACAAAGTCGATCATAATCTGAACAATCATCAACAAAGTCTATCAAATTAATGAATGTATACAACTGCATGAGGTTGCAGGGAGAAGAGGTGGAGAAGGTGGAGTAGTTTAGGTACCTAGGGGGTCAACAGTGTATAGTAATGGAGAGTGTGTTAGAGAAGTGAAGAAAAGAGTGCAGGTAGGGTGAAGTGGGTGGAGAAGAGTGATAGCAGGAGTGATTTGTGATAGAAGAGTATCTGTGAGAGTGAAAGGGAAAGTTTATAGGACTGTGGTGAGACCTGAGATGTTGTATGGTTTAGAGACAGTGGCATTGAGTAAAAGACAGGAGGTGGAGCTGGAGGTAGCAGAGCTGAAGATGTTGAGGTTTTCGTTGGGAGTGACGACAATGGACAGGATTAGAAATGAGTTTATTAGAGGGACAGCACATGTAGGACGTTTTGGAGACAAGGTGAGGGAGGTGAGATTGAGATGGATTGGACATGTGCAGAGGAGGGACATGGGGTATATCAGTAGGAGAATGCTGAGGATGGAGCCACCAGGATGGAGGAAAAGAGGAAGACCAAGGAGGAGGTTTATGGAGGCATGCAGGTAGTTGGGTTAAAAGAGGCAGATGTAGAGGAGAGGGAACAAATCTTACGGTCCGGTTTCCACAAACTTTCATCCGTCCAATGTATGGAAAAGTTTCATCCAACAACCATCAATGCTGGACTTCATTAGGAACGCATCGGTTGTGATTTCTTTAAATAAATATAAAAATATATATGCATTTTTAGCCAATCTGCTTCATTTTGTTTGTCATTTTCGTTTTGATGCATTATCTACATTTATGTATCATTTTTTTGCATTTTTTTCCATCCCCGCTAGGAAATTGAGATCGATTTACTTAGAACAATATGCTCATTTATCCCTGCCAAATGCAAGCACCTTTTATAAAAATAACCTGTAGCGTGGCAACAGTTGGTAGTGGCCACTAATTAGCAAAACAACATCTGAATTGTAAATGCCAATAAAATATAGCATTAATAACTCTTTTTTTTAATGTATTGTGTTTTTTTCCCCTCCTCTCTATGGAAGCTAGTTGGTAAATCATTAGTTGTATAATGCACTGCTTACGAGCATTAAACATGCTAGTTAGACTAGCTTCCTTTTCACCCAGACGAATATGGTAGACGAATATGTAGAATTGAATGAACCTATTATACATTCGTTACTGAACTTATGTAGCTTTTTCGCACATCTGTACTACACTGACGTATTTTCATTCAGGGAGACTTTTACTTTAAATTCACTGCATTTAAAAGTTATATATCTCATTTTGACGTGTCGACATTTTGCTTAATCAGCCGTTCCTTTTTATTTATGAGGATTCAAACTTTACTGGTCAGACACACAGCAATCCACCAATCAGGTTCAAGCACGCTCTCTTAAACTTGTTTTGATTGGTGCTTGGTTCAGTAGCAGGCAGAACATTTTGAGAGGAAAAAATGATCTGACATGGGACATGGGGTATATCAGTAGGAGAATGCTGAGGATGGAGCCACCAGGAAGGAGGAAAAGAGGAAGACCAAAAAGGAGGTTCATGGATGCAATGAGGGAAGACATGCAGGTAGTTGGTTTGAAAGAGGCAGATGTAGAAGAGAGGGAGGTATGGAGATGGATGATCTGCTGATCCTCACCCACATTATTACCTGATTTTAGTAGCACCCTTGTGACATAATGAGCACAAATCTCCAAGTCTAGTGGAACATAGAAGAGTGAAGGTTCTTATGACTCGATTTTGACACAACGCAGGTGAGCTTATTTGCGCCATTTTTAAGTAGTTGAAAAGGTTTTGGACTTTCAATAGATGTTAATCAGCGTTTGACTCATAATCATTCTATTAATAGATTGGTGTGCTGAGAGTCACATTCGAGTCTTGTGACAAAAATTATGGAAACATTACAGCCATAATAAACTATAGTACATTGGATACTTATTTACATTTGAGGGCAAACACTTTTGTGCTTATACTCAAGTGAAAGTTTAAAGGGACACTTATACTGGAGTGATGAGACACATAGTGTCTCTACTTTAACTACATGGTTTGTGTACTTTGTCCACCACTGCTATTAGACATGCTATGTAATTTTGTAACCCTTCATATATTGACCACTTACAGCTCTACATGTATTTTTGTGTATGAAGGTCCCTCATACTCCACCTTCTGTCTATTTTTGAACATGTTTAACATAGTAAGTCTTCAGTCTCACTTAGCGCCAGTCCACCAACATCTACACTCCTGAAAGTTTAATCCGACCCCAGTAACTCAAATGCAAGTTGTCTGTAAATAACTTCTTAATGAGTTCAGCCAGAGGAAAGTTCACAAATCGAAAGCTCTATATGTCTCTATGGATAAACGGCCGAACTGGTAACGGAGCACGTTCAAAGCCGACCTCTGACAGCGCAGGAGTGAGCGTCTGAAGTGCTGTATAGTTCAAACTTTAACTTAAATACATTACGACTTCACAGCTCTGGAGGAATAGAAGTTCACTATGTGGTTCTATATCAGATGATTGCACCAGACATCAGTAAGGACAGCCCGGTTAGAGAAGCTTCATCGGGCCTGAGGGAAAGCACTATAAAAGTACTGATTGAGACGTCCACTTTGCCAGTTGACCTCAAATCGCCGCTTTCGGAGCCAAAAAGGCAAACCATTGTCTTGATTCAGGCAGCAAAAGTGCTCAATAATTAAACTAGACCTCAAGCGGAGTCATTTTTTTGCGGAATCTAATTAAAAATATATGCTACTGAATGATCAGAACAATTTCAATGATTCCCCGAAGCAAAGCTTCTATAATATATGTATATTTCCAAGAATCTGGCCTTTGATACCTTCCTTTTTTTCTACTCCATCTGATTATATTATCAAATATTTCTACGCCACACCAAGCAAAAGTTCAGCCGCATCAACAGCCCCAGTATTATAGCTGAGGTATTGGATGATAATTAATATCATCCGTAACATTTACATTTATAACATTGGCAGACACCAGGGAGAGCTCATCTGATTTTCTAGCAGCAGTTGAGGGTTAAGGGCCTTGCTCAAGGGCCCAACAGTGGCAGTTTAGTAGTGCTGGGATTTGAACTCCCGACCTTCCTGAACATGAACATGTAAATCCACAGATTTACTATCGAGGCACATCTCTGTTCAAAACAACAGTATGTGGCGAGGGAGTGTTTTTTTTTTCACACATTAATATAGTACATAGAGAAACTAGTGAGACAAAGATAGACATCGCTGCCACAGCAACGGCCACCGAGCCATCAAGTGAGGATGCTAGTGAAGAGGACAAAGCTGGCCTAGATAGTAACCTCACTTTATTTCACCAAGGGAACATCATGATACCCAAAAGAGGTTTGACCTATTTATTTACCAGAGACCTAATATCATACGGTGATATCTTTATTTCCAACACATAAAAGCATTATTTATCAACTGAAATACGAAAGACGAAGACGAAAGATACCAACGGACATTAATCCAGAGCTATTAAACCAGGAATATCTTCTAAACAACACTGAAACACATAATGGCATTATAATGCGGAAGTAGATCTGTGCTTGAGGTTCTAAAGAGGGCCATGAAGCCGAAACTGAAATCAAGGGTCAAGAAGCAGAACCTAAGGAGTCACCAGTAACAGGGTAGTGGACTGTTGCAGCTTTGAGAGGTCATGGAAGCCTGCTGAGATGCCTAAAATAGCTATATGTGGAAGTATGAGAACAGTGCAGCTGATGTTCAGTCTGAGAGACTTTCTACTGTAAAAGAAATCTGAAGAAAGAGTTATTCACTCCAATGTTTTAACCACAAGCGGTATAGCGCTTAAGTCATAGAAAAGGCAGAACATCTTCATATTGTCATGTAATACAATAGCAAATATTTTACTGAGTGCGAACGTGAGGCACTTAAGCCATGTCCACACTGAGACGGCATTTTGGGTCAACAAAAACATGGCTTTTTGAAAACTGGACTGAAGGCTGTCGAAAACGATGACGCATCTTTAGTCATTGGCGCAACGTTTTAAAGAAACGGCAGGCGGAAATTACACAGGTCCGAGCCGTTTTTTGGGCTTTGTTTATGCGCAAAACAGGGACGTAAGCGTTTTCTGACATTTCAGTGTGGATGAGCAACTTTTGGGAAACGCCTGGACATCTTTTTTGATGAAAACACTTTTTAATTTATCAGGATTTGTGTAGATGTAGCCTGATATGAGGAAAACATGACCCAAAGTATGAGGACGAAGGCCATAGAAAAACATCACCCCCTGGAAGAAAGCTTTCTTTCGGCTTCTCCCATTAGGGATCGCCACAGCGGATCATCCGTATTCATGATCCGCATGTTCAATTTGGCACACGTTTTTACGCTGGATGCCCTTTCTAACGCAACCCTCCCCATTAATGTGGGCTTGGGACCAGCACTAAGAGTGCACTGTGCAACCGTAATGGATGGGTTTGCTTCCCAAACCACTAGACCACCAGGGAACAAGAAAACAAAAAGTGAGGTGGCAGAACAGTAAGTTTTGATTGATTTTTGACTTTTGATTAGATGTTCGTGACTTTAAATCGACGTCTAGGCCTTTAACCCTTGACAAGGCCTTTAACCCTTGAGTGCTCATTTGTTTCAATGAGATAATTGTACTGTAAGTCAAATAAGGGTATCTGTCAAATGCCATGAACGTAAATGTAAATGAATGTGGATCAGGTGATCACCTGACACAAAAACGTACTATTATTCTAAATAATATTGATGCCATAAAGACAAATAAATAACACAGATGCATCAATCAAAAACATCTCTGACATTGAAGAATTTTTTATTGCAGAATCGCAGAAGTTTCTCAGCCTCGGAACTGTAGCCTGGAGAATAGAGTCTTCAACAGACAAGGTGATCAGACCAAAGTTAAAGAAAAATGCACTTGTAATTACAAAAAAAAACCCTCACTATTATAATGTGAAGACACAAAATTACAGCACCTGGAAACGTGGAGGCTGCTGAACTTGACGAGACGCAAGCGATAAAACGAAAAGAGGAGGACAACCCAGTCACTGATGGGCAATATTTAGCCAGGGAGCTGAATGAAAGTTGACAGAGTGAGCACAAAGACCTCCTAAGTTATGGCAGTTTTCCAAATGAGGAACTTCTCTTGCTGATTGCGACTGTCAAAAAGCGGCGAGTGGGTGTAATTCTTTCATTTTTTGGCGTGTGATAAATACAAGAGCACGTCTGAATATATAACACTGGTAGGCCAATTAAATGAAATAGCAAGTCTGAGTCTTTTACTACAAATTAGTTTGCTAAGACATTCCAGGAGAAATTGCTACATATTAAATGTCTTGTCAAACGTTTGAGTTACATACACAAAGTGAAGGGAATATTGAAATTGCTAACAACAGTAGCCAGACATCAGATGTGCTATTCTTGGTGTGTGATCCTTATGTGAGTGGGGTGGGGTTTGTCCAAAGAAACAACGAGACGACATCTTTATCATCACCGGCAATAGGTTTATGTAATGGCTGAATTGTAATGGCTAACCAAATCTTGAAATGCTATGAACGCTATGAAATGAAGAGAATAGACTATTGGCAACAATGTAATACATTGAAGTAAAAGTTAAACGTAGCTAATTTACTTACAAATCATAAGCTGGACACAAAGCGCAAAATAAACCATATCGTTAAATATCGTGGCGGCCAGTGTTGTGCTTGTTACTAAAAAATAGTAACTAGTTACAGTTACTCGTTACTTCATTCAAAAAGTAACTCCGTTACTTTGTTGATTACTTACACCAAAAAGTAATGCGTTACTGTTAAAAGTAACTTTTTAGTTACTTTTTTAAAGAACCTTCTTTAATGTTCCCATTAATGCCCTTTTATGTGTTATGGTCTACAAACACAAAACTGACTTAAACACAAAGTCATTTTTAAACGCTATTTTATTAAAGTCAGACCAGCACATACTGAATATATCACAAGGATTTCTGAAGTAAATAACAAAACAAGCTGAATAATATATTCACAATCAAAAACTAAAGTGGCTTCTGCTGTTGTGTTGAGCTCTTAAACATGTTCCTTTCACAGATGAAGTATGAAAACTATCAACAATGTAGAACAGAACACCGGGTTAGCTTCTAGCTACAAGCTCCTCAGGCATTTGCTGTTTATCGCAGTAGATGCGAGCTTCGAACCAGAAAGACACAGCTTACATTTGACTTAAACGTTTTTGTCTTTATACTCAACTAAAGTGAAATAATGAGCATATTTCCACTTTGAGAAACTCGTCTTGCTCTCGCCTCGACTCGCCATTACTGCCGCACAGACCTGAATAAACGAAGACACGCCCACAGTGCATCTTCTTACTGCCCAACACCGGTGGCTGCGTTTCCGAACATGCGCACTACAGATCGTATTTCCGGCACTGACTGCGCAGAAACAGTGACACTGCGCTAACTCTAGTTTATTTTTTTAATACCCCTGGCATTGTTGTGTAGGTTTTTAAGTTTAATAATATTAAAACAGCAACACTGTGCTCAGTTTTTTGAGAATTTAGTCCCAGTTCACTCTCATGATTTCCTCCACTCTTCTGGGAAGATGTTCCACCAGATTGTGGAGTGTGCTTATGGATATTTGTGTTCATCAGCCACAAGGGTGTTATGAAAGGCAGGTACTGATGTAGGTGATGTGAGGAGACCTGGGGTGCAGTCAGCATTCACATTCATCCCAAAGGTGTTCAGTAGGGATGAGATCAGAGCTCTATAGCAGCAAGATCTTCCTCTCCAAAGCATGTAAACCAGATCTTCAAGGAGCTCACTTGTGCATTGCATCGCCATGCTGGAACAGGTTTGGGTTTCCGAGTTCAAGTGAACGCAAAGTTTTATTATAGCGCATCTAAAGACAATTGAGTCCAATTGAGTCCCTCCAGATTTGTGGTAACAGTTTTTAAAAGAACCACATATAGCAGGAAAGGTCAGGTGACTTAATACTTTTGGCAAAATCATGTGTATATATACATCCAAAAACCTATGTTTTTTTTTTTTTATTATGTTTTTTTCAAAGTGTCATTAATTTTTATGGTACATACTATAAATGTGGGCATATTTAGGGGTTTGTATTTGTGTTCTAGATGTTTTTTGGATTTTCTTGCAATTTTTCACCATTGCCAAAACATGAACCCAGCTATTTTGATGTTTATGTGCTTAACAAAACTGTAGCCATGACTCAAAAAACCCCAGACACACCATTAAACCGGTGTGATGTCAGACCAGGAGAAGAGACATAAAGCTTTAAAAGAGGGACGTTTATTTTGCACTTTAGAGCACCTCTAAACTGAATGACCCCATCATAGGGTTAAACAACAGATTCAAAGTGTTTTCTGTCACTGAGGTCTCTTGATGGGCTCATTAACATCTTTTATAAAGGCTTCTCTCAGGTCTTGGTTTGTTTTGTTGCCTCTGCCCTAAAGTGAGTCTGGGTGTGGTAGTGGTGGTGGTGGTGGTGGTGTTGGTGCGGGGGGGCACACAATGATGGTTTAATGATTAAAACCAACGTCATGTTTCAGCACAAGTTCAATAGTCTGCTGTGTAAAACTTTTTTTTTTTTAGGGAACTTTGAATTATTGCACTTGCCCAAGCATGGTGAGCAAAAGAAATGAGTTCTTATTAAAAAAATAAATAAACGTGAAAACGTGATTTTGCTCTAATCAAGTACAATCTATGTGTGAAAAAAGCAAGGCTTAATTTAAACCCGAGCTCACTCTCGAGGCAATGCGTTTGTTCTGTACGGTCGACAGGCAGTAAATCTATTATAAGGTTCAATGTCTTCTTGTTTGTGCTGATCTCATTCCATCTAAAACAGGCCGTTTTGATTTGAATTAAGCCACGTGTATCATGTCAGGGTCACGTAGTCCTACAAACTCATTTAGACTCGGTTCTTAGGAACGAAACCTGTGGTAAGGTTACCATAAATCTGCCATATACAGCTCTTACTGACAGTAGGAAAACACCACAGTCTTAAATCTAGTGCAAGACGAGGTTCTTTTGTTTTTCGGACTTACCTGATTTATTTTGATGCCATACTTCTGGATATGGAGTTCTCCTCGATTGGAAAGCACTCGCTGCAGCTGAGGATAGTTTCACATGAACAGCCTATAGTATAAATGAGGTTGCCATGGAGGGTTAAACTCACGAGTCATGAGGATCGACTTGGGCTGTGATTAGTGTGGACAGTTTGCTATAATGGCTTGGGGCTACAAGCCATTATAGCACGTTTTTTTTATTCATTCAAGCATCCATCAGTCTATGATGGAACAATAATGAATGGATATATGGTGTTCCCCAGATGAGTACGGGTTCCCTTTGCTTTTACCATCTCAGGGAGTTTTTTCTTGCCACTGGCTCACTCTTTAAATACAAACATATAGGGACTGTTCAGAGACAATATCCATTGTTTCGGAGTAAGAACGGGCGCTTTGAGAATGGATTGGACTGAAGTTAATGTCAACAGTCTGCTACATTGACTCAGGACTACAGTTTGCTTCTGATCATCATCACTGCACTCCGCAACATCGTATATCTGCAATAAATGGACATTCGGTGCAACCCAGATGAGGATGGGTTCCCTCTTGAGTCTGGTTTCTCTCAAGGTTTCTTTCTTATGCCGTCTCGGGGAGTTTTTCCTTCACCACAGTCGCCACCGGCTCACTCATCAGGGACAAACTTTCACTTATAAAGAACATCTTCACTTTTAATCACCACATTATCTGTGTAAAGCTGCTTTGAGACAATGTTCAATGTTACAAATAAAAATGAATTGAATTGAATTGTTAAAAGCACTATACACATAGAATAGAGTAAAAACTTAATTGAATTGGAACTGAATTTAAAACTGAATTGAGCTGAATGGAATGAAATTGAACTGAATTGAATTGAATTGAACTGTTTAAGCCAAAGAGATAATAATTTTTTATGGTGATCAACAGCTAGAATAAATATGCTGCATGACTTCACCAGAGCAGTCCATCATGTTCTAGAGGAATTGAATGCCAGTCTATAGACTGAGCACACAAAATAGGGTCATGATTTTTTTTCCTAAGTCGATTAAATGTACTTCATTACTGTACTGAAGTAATTTTTTGCAATTTTCTTGGTTCTCCTCAACAGGACGTCACACATGCTAAACACCATCCGAGCCCAACGAGTCTGATCAGACCACAGGTCATGGTCCCATTAATTCATGCTCTTGCACAGGTTGTCTTCAGGAAAATGTTTGTGGGGTTTCTTGTGAACCAGGTGCAAACCGACTTGTTGGTACAGTCTGAGCAATGACAAGCGCACCTTCCGCTTCTGTAACCTCTAAAGCAATGCTGCAGCACTCGGGCATCTGTTTTGGACCCTTGCAAAGTTGAAAAATAAAAAAACAACAAGAACGAACACTACAGTTCATGATTTCACACATAACAAAAGTTGGTTTGGCCCAGACACACATCCACACTTTCACTAGGCCCAAATACAGCAATGAATTACAGTACATAAAAATTAGCTCATCTTGTGCATGAAAAGGTTTGGACAAAATATGAAAAAAGTTTAGTTATTCTAGATGATCAAAGTTTTTATAATTAGATTACTATTGATTTTTCATTTAAAATGACCATTATTCATAAATACAATTATTTATTTGATAAAACCTTGTTAATCAAGAGCAATAAACCCATGTTGCCAACAGGAATAGGGGAAACAGCTGTGTGTATGTAGATATTATCACCTTACTTTCTAATATATCTGAAATGGATATTAAGACTGGCCACACATATGTGGCCCACAGTTCTATATTTTACATCTGGGCCAAATAATACACTTAACATCAGGCCCATATCTTGTTTTCCACCTTAAAGACGGTTGACCCTGTACTGTCTGCCATTTTCCCAAGCACCTGTGTTATTTTACCCTTAACTTGAGCAGCCCAACTAATCTAAACTAAATTTCGTTATCGATTGTTATCGAGTTTAATTGTAATCTTGCTTTTAGTTTAATTGCTTTGTCTCATTTTAAGGCAGAATATATAATGATGACGATTCTTGAATTAAGAGGAAATCTCTTTAGTAGCTCTCATTTTAAGATCTTTTCCCACAAGTTTTAAGTTAATTAGACTAAATAAACTGCTTGGATTAAGTGTTTTAATGCTTATTTCAAGACATTTTGTTCTGTTCTAAAGCCTAGTTATGTTTTCTAATTTCAAGAAAACCAATTTCAAAAATTTCAATCTGGACTGGCAGATTTATTTCTTGTATTTAGACTGTTAGTTTATTTATTTATTTATTTATTTATTTATTGAATGTATTTAATTTATTTAAAAAAAGGTGTTCCTTCAATTAAAAACAACCAGTTTGAGGTTTTTATTTCCTTGTTCTTTTTGAACCACATTAATATCCCACACTTTAAAAAACATAAATAAATAAATAAAAAAACGTTAAACTCGGTAAATCTTAATTTCAGTCATTTTTACGAGCTACTTTTTAATTTTACCTAGTAGGTTTTTAGATCGTTAACTTTACATCTACTTAAGAAAGATTTCATTGTTCATTGTTTCTTTACTTAAGTAGAATATTTTATTACTCTTTTTATTACTCTTTTCACCTCTGATTATTATTCCATTATAGTATTATATTGTAATTGATGGAATGCGATTTCTTTGACTTTGTTTGTAATGCCCTGAATACCTAGCCATGCTAATCATGTCTGTCATCTGTAGCATTTTAGCTACATAGCCCACCCTTTTTAATGATATTCTGGCAGTAGGGGAGAGAAATGCTGAGTAAATCCTTTCACCGCTAATATCCTAACATTAGCGCTCATCAAAACGCACGTCGTAAAGGGAGTTATTTACGAGGTTGTTAAAAGATCATAATGAACAAACTTAATCGTAGGTCGAGCAGAGGGGATTTTCCCATCAACGTGCACGCCATACCGTTATAATGACGAAGCAGAAACCAGATTTGTGAGAACAAAATTTATTGAATAGAAAAATATGAAAACCGACAAAGTATAGAGACACCTCACTTTTCTGAGATTATTATAACAGCAGTTATTTCTCCTATTGAGACGCTGTGACTTGACCTTACAAAAGCGGTTCATGCTCGAAAACCCTTTCAATGTGGCTAAATTACAAGAATTCTGCATAGATGAATGGACCGAAATTCCTCCACAGCGCTGTAACAGACTCAGTGCAAGTTATTGCAAACGCTTGATTGTAGTTTTTGCTGCTAAGGGTGGTCCAAACAGTTATTAGGTTCAGGGGGCACACTTTTTCACACAAGGCCATGTAGTTTTGGATTTTGTTTTCCCTGAATAATAAAAAACTTTTTGATGATCTGAAACATTAAAAAGTGACATGCAAAAAACTAAGAAATCAGGAAGGGGGCAAACACTTTTTCACACCACTGTATATAAGTACTAACTTCTGCAAATATTTATAGGGGAAAAAAAACAAGGTCAAAAGAATTTAGTGAAGAGCTCAGAGATATTACTTTATTAAAAGATCTGTGGAAGACCACCAAACATTTCTGCTCCTTGAGTAGCCTCCAGAATTTGTAAATAGAAGACTTCTGGAACAACCAGAAGTTTTTGGAGTCTACCAAGAACTGGCTGTCTGGCCAGACTGAGTAACTCGTGGAGAAAAGTTTTAATAAGAAAGGGTACCAAGAACCTGATGGTCAATCTGGTCGAGCTTCAAAAATCATGTATAAAGTTGGAAGAAAGTTCTGAAAGAGTCAACCATTTTTGTAACACTTCACTGGTATGGACTTCAGATTAGATCAGTCAGAAAGCAACATCTCATCAGTGCATGCTTTTATTAACAACCAGTCCGGTCACAAATCTGTTTTTTACGTTGTCCTTATATGAGGTATGAACTGTAGATTCATGTGAAGAATGTAAGCATTTTAGCATAAGCCTAATTTAGCATTAGCATCATTAGCATTAAAATCAGAATGATCTTCTTGTTCATGCTTTCAGTAATGTAGTGGGTTAAATAAATGCATGAAAAGATAAATTCATGAATAAACATAGAAACGAAACAAAACCAAACGAATAAACAAAAAACGAAAAACTAAATGGATTTAAAAAAAAAAAAAACCACAAGCAACCATTTATTTAACAGAAATAAAATGAATGGAAAACAAATTTAGGAATGAACAAATAACGGGGGGGGGGGGGTGTTGGGGATTCATGAAAACAAATGAATCAATGAATTTAACAAATAAACACAAATAAATAAATGAATCAATGACCAAACCAAAAAAATAATACAAATTAATAAATGAAAAAAAAAAAAGAACACGGGCAAAAAATAAAAAAACACTGATTAATGAATTTAACAAATAAACACAAATGAATTAATGGCAAAAATGAATGAATGAAAAAACAACAAAGAATAAATGCAGAATATAGCAAATGATATTACAATATCCTTATCATTTGTTTACTAAGTATAGTGGAAAGCACTACAATAACAATAGATGTGCATTTAATGAGAAGTGTCAATAATAACATAACATAAAAACAACTTTCCAAAATGGTCAAAAGAAGACTGACAGCTCAGAAAAGTCAAAAATAGTGAGATATATGCAAGGATGCAAGCTAAAATACAACTTCTGAAGTGATCATCGAAAATCAAGCTATCAAAAATCAACAGGTCGAAAGCGTGGAAAACCAAGGCGCAAATAACTGCCGTGAACTGAAAAAGTCAAGCGTGCAGCTGCCAAGATGCCACTTGCCACCAGTTTGGCCATATTTCAGAGCTGCAACATCACTGGAGTGCCCAAAAGCACAAGGTGTGCAATACTCAGAGACATGGCCAAGGTAAGAAAGGCAGAAAGTCGACCACCACTGAACAAGACACACAAGCTGAAACGTCAAGACTGGGCCAAGAAATATCTCAAGACTGATTTTCTAAGGTTTTATGGACTGATGAAATGAGAGTGAGTCTTGATGGGCCAGATGGTTGGGCCCGTGGCTGGATTGGTAAAGGGCAGAGAGCTCCAGTCCGACTCAGACGCCAGCAAGGTGGAGGTGGAGTACTGGTTTGGGCTGGTATCATCAAAGATGAGCTTGTGGGGCCTTTTCGGGTTGAGGATGGAGTCAAGCTGAACTCCCAGTCCTACTGCCAGTTTCTGGAAGACACCTTCTTCAAGCAGTGGTACAGGAAGAAGTCTGCATCCTTCAAGAAAAACATGATTTTCATGCAGGACAATGCTCCATCACACACGTCCAAGTACTCCACAGCGTGGCTGCAAGAAAGGGTATAAAAGAAGAAATCGAATGATATGGCCTCCTTGTTCACCTGATCTGAACCCATTGAGAACCTGTGGTCCATCATCAAATGTGCGATTTACAAGGAGGAAAACAGTACACCTCTCTGAACAGTGTCTGGAGGCTGTGGTTGCTGCTGCACGCAATGTTGATGGTGAACAGATCAAAACACTGACAGAATCCATGGATGGCAGGCTTTGAGTGTCCTTGCAAAGAAAGGTGGCTATATTGGTCACTGATTTGTTTTTGTTTGGTTTTTGAATGTCAGAAATGTATATTTGTGAATGTTGAGATGTTATATTGGTTTCACTGGTAAAAATAAATAATTGAAATGGGTATAAATTTGTTTTTGTTAAGTTGCCTAATAATTATGCACAGTAATAGTCACCTGCACACACAGATATCCCCCTAAAATAGCTAAAACTAAAAACTACTTCAGAATATCACTTTGATATAATGATTTTGTGTTCATGAGAAATGTTTGTTCAATTAAATCCAAATGAATACTCAAAATACAATGCAATAATTTGCATGTATGTTAATAATAAAAATAATAATTTTCCAAACAAACAAAAGCATAAAAAAACAAACAAATAAATGAACAAATAAACAAAAAAATTATAAATAACCAATGACCAAAGAAACAAATATAAAATATAAATATAAAAAATTAATTATTAAAATTCCAACCTATTTATTTATTTTTTATTTTATTTATTTATTAAATTTTTTTGGTAATGTGCTGATTGGAAGTTAATTGGAAGTTGATTGGAAGTTGATTGGAAGAGATCACGTATCCTCAAGTATGATGTCATGTCTCCGTGAAATAACGTATAGTTGATTATTTTCTCTCATTTGTTATTACAATTTCTACATTTTGTCTATATTTGATTAATTTCGGTTGCAAGTACATGAGCAGGTCTTGAGAGTTGATCATGCAGACAGCAAACCTCAGTGTTTCAACCATCCACATTTCAACCCCTGTGGTATTTATGCTCCTACAAAAACTCTAAAGTCATAATTTGCTGCAAGGTGATGATATATTTCTAAATCACAGCTTTTCAACATGGTGTTGATGCTGTGTGTTCGAGTGTGTTCTTCAGATTTAATAGAGCTGAATCAATGCCAAGAGAACATTTCTAGAATAAATGTAACTTTTTTTTTTTCTTCGCTTACACACCGAAACGATTGCTAGAAATCTTTTTTTTTTGCATTTTTTTTTTTTTTATTTTAGCACCAAAGTGGCGCATCCCTCGCACGTTCAAGTGTCTACATAACGTCATGAACTACGTAGCAACAAAATGGAACATCAGGTAGAAGTGCTATTGGCTGTTCGGTGAGCTGTTCAGGCGCAAAATGAAAAAAAAAGGAATCAAAAATAAATAAAAAATTCGAGTGTGTTTCTGCTTGTTTTCTTGATGCGCCTTTGCTTTGTCTGTCCCAGGAAGAGTTTAAAGCTGATGCGTTTATTCGTATCAAACAAACAGATTTGGTTTACGTCTCGAATCGGTGTAAACATTACCTCAGGAAAAGTGTGTAAAATGAAATAGCACTTAAGCCAAAAAAGGATTTGTGGATTCACACACACACACACACACACACACACACACACACACACACACACACACACACACACACACACACACACTTCCCATAAGATTGATTTATTCAATTATTCAATTTAGCTGTAATCTAGAAAATGCTCTAAGCTCCGTGCTTGTCATTGTTCCACTTAATGACTTCTGCTAATTCCTAACACACCACTGGATGACTGATGTGCTTTAAAAACCTTCCATCTGTACGGTGGTAAATCCCGAAATGTGGAAATGAATGATATAAGAGTGAGAATCACAAGAAATATTACCTCCTTCCTGGAAATCGTCTCTATTTATACACAGGCTAAGTAGAGGAAGCGACTTGAGGTCAGTGTTGGGGTGGGGGGGTGCGGGTTATTTGGCGAGGTCAGGGTCACGGAATGAATTAGTCGAATTGGACAGTGGATGGAGGATGAAGCCGAAAGAATCCATCAAAAGCAGCAGCCTTTCATGTCAACCTTTTATTTCCTCCGATAGCAATAAAGGAGGCGTACGTCGGGGTGATGGCCGACGTGTCCGGCGAGATGCCGGCTAATAACTCTGCTCTATTATTTCAAATCAGGGCGCAATTATATAACGGCATGACGTCACGTTACATAACGTACTTCTAGTGCTGAGCAAAACGTCTTTAAGCCCTTATAAAGTGGACGCTTGTAACTGAAATAAAGGTGCTTCAAATAATGTACATTACAGCACAGCGGAATTCTTTCTTCGCATCCCAGCGATGCTCGGAAGCTGTTGCCAGAGCAACGGGTCACCCCTGGAGCACAAAGGGTCATGGGCCTTGCTTAAGGACCGACAGAGCTCTTATTCCAAAAATTCCCCAATTTATAATTTTTTTTCTTTGAATTCTACAAATAAAACAATGACAACGTGAAAGAAGTTTGTTTGAAATCTTTGCAAATTTATAAAAAAAATAATAATAATAAAAAATACATTCATTTCTTGGACCACTTTTGATCGATACTGAGTTGGGCTGCAGCTATTGATGATTTTTTTGTAATCGAGTATTTTATTGATGAAGTAAGAAAGTGAACCGAATTAGTGCGTTTAATTGCCATGTTAGATCAAAATAAAAATAAAAAATCATAAATATATAAAAAAAAAATAAAAAATTATAATCAATATTAAATTACTTTTAAAAAAGGTAAACACCATACAGTGTCCTGTACAATTGAGTCCCTCCAGATTTGTGATAACCGTTTGGAAAAGAATCACATATAACAGGTACGGTCAGGTGACCCAATTGTGTGTGCATGGACACCTGACCATAAGATTCTTTGTTATTTTTGAACAACCCACTCAACATTTGCTCCCCATTTGCTGTTAGAAGAACCTCCACTCTTCTGGGAAGATATTGGGGAGATTTGTGATCATTTGGCAACAAGGGTGTTAGCAAATTCAGGTACTGATGTAGAGTGAGGTGAGGAGGCCTGGGGGGTTTTCAGTTTCACATTCATCCTGAAAGTGTTCAATAGGGTTGAGATCAGAGCTCTAAAGCAGGAGATCTGGTCTCAACCCTATTGAGTATATATTTTTATTTATTGATTATTTTTAACATTATTGTTGTGTACGTTGTCAAGTTGAATAGACTTTAATCGGTAGACTAACCAAACTTGCGGTCCAGCATTTAATACGTTTCCGAGGGAACTCTGATTGTGACTATGTTCCGCAGGTAAAAAGGATTGAATTGGGTACACGTGTACCGAACCGAAAATAAATAAATTTATATATAAGAAAATAATCAAGCAAATGTAGCTGAAAGGTAAGAAATTTCTTATTTGTTCTAACAGGTTCCTCTGTCTTTTTCTTACTCTTGAAATCAATACGAAGAAAAATACTGCAGCTTGCCAGCCCGAAGACTTTCCCATGTAGGAAAAAACACCATCAATGACCATTTCCGACCAGATTTGAGAAGTTTAATTCCAGTTTGTAAGGTCATGCACATGGCAGTTAATATTTTTTTTTGGAGCGCTCTGGACAGGTAATGCATTTATTTATGCTTTTTAAAAAAATGTATATATATTTATTTGCATTGTAATGTTTAATGACAATCAAAGTTTAACCAAATTTAAAGGTTTAGTTTTCACAGATAATCTTGTTTGCAATTTCAGCAATAAAAATTTTCATTTTTCTAAAAAGGAAACAAATTACCGTAATTTCCGGACTATAAAGCGCACCCAAATATAAGCCGCACCCACTGAATTTTACAAAGATTCCGGTATTACTGCATGTGTGCAAGACCGAGGAATATGTCCTTATTATTTTCTGATGCTCATTTCTAAGTTTCTTTGACTAACCCCTAACGCTGTTGCCAAGAAAAATAAAAAGCACGAGTTTTGGAAACCTGTCTGTGCTTATATGATTTCTGTTGCAACTGGAGTTAGCGAGCTCTCCCTTCACCCAGACTCACCGCGTTACAACGGCTTGTATCTAAATAGTAGCCGACCAAGAAAGTCATTATTCACTGTCTTCCTCCTTCCTTTCACAACTATTTCTTTCGGGAGTTTTTCTTTTGGCATCGTCGTGCGTTTAAAAATCACCATCGGTGAAGCTTTTCTCCCGATGCCGTGCAGCTCAGAACACCGGTGAAGTGTGTTTTCATGCCCGGTTGTTTTCAGCGTGACGAATGATTCGCATTTCCTGTACACAGTCCGAGTGAGCGGCAGGTCAAACGTCAGAGGAACATCATCCATATTTATGATGTGGTGCGGCCCGATTCAGTGGGAGCGCATCTGATTTAATATAAAGAGTTTCATTGGTTCACCTGAAACCGTTCCGCAATTTCATTGGTCTAATGTTATGGGGTTCAGTTTTTTGGCTTGAAGTTTGTGAAACCGGGAAAAACCCAGAAAAAATCCATAAATTAGCCGCTTCATTGTTTAAGCCGTGGGGTTCAAAGCGTGGGAAAAAAGTAGCGGCTTATAGTCCGGAAAATACGGTAATTGTTAATTTCAAGAGACCCGTCATATTTTCTTCTGTATTTTTAGTTAACATTTTCAGCTTCGTGCTTAGAATGAGAGCGGCCCCAATGAGAGTCATATCGATTATGTATTTGGTTCAGACAAAAAAAAAAAACAACACACTGACTCAATTTCAAAAAGCGTATTAGTCAGGTAAAAGTATTGCATACAATTCATTATATATCATTTCTCTAACAGCAACAAAAAGTATAATTTAGACACATCATTAAAGTTCATTTCGCTCCAACATTTTCTCGAAAGAGCGCACAGACAATTCCAGGAACGATTTCAACAGAACGCAGTCTGGTTTTTCAGTTGTACATCTTAAAGGCCATGGTGTAAAACTGTGTAAAAATGTTTCTGTACATTCAGTAGGAGCTGGAAGATCATCGGGTACAGCTTAACGATTATAAGGTTATGCTAGAAAAAAAAACGCTCGAGGGAAAAGAAAGAAAAAAAGAGTGCATCGTTTAGAGTTTTAGACCTGAATTTTTTTATTTTTATTTTTTATTTTTTTAAACCCGAGTGTAAACTGACAAACTGCCTTCGTTAACATGAAAATAATTACACAATATAACAATATAAGACTACCGTTATCCATATTAGAACTATAAATTTGTGCAAAAATTTCAAAAGACACACCACTTTAAAAGCTTCATTTCAGTTTTCAAATTTCTATTCAAGTTTCAATAATAAAGAAGTTTAGTCTTTAAGAAGGAAGTTGTGACAACTATACATATTCGCCAAAGACAAAAAAAAGAAATATCGTTGAAGGAACGATAGAATTATTAACACTTGCTTGTGAATATTTTATCGGACAATATACAAAAACGGTACGTTCGTTAAAACGTGTCACCGAAGGAGTTGCAGTTGTTAAGGCCTCATAGTTGCGGTTATGGATTCACCATCGAGGATCATGTGCATGAGGAAGGAATGCGTCAAATTCAACGTAAATCGATGAAATGTGGGAAATTTAAAGAGGAAAAAAAAAAAGAACTAATTTCAAAGACTAAAAGACAAAATGTCAATAAAAGGGTGAATTAAGAAATTAGGAGTGAATTACTATCTAAATGTTCCCTATGAGAGAATTCAAACTAGAAACTATACCTAAAGGAAGTGTGTGTATGTGTGTGTGAAAGCTTGAGCATCATTTGGAATGACTTTCCTGGATGTGTGTGTTCAGTTTCTGCAGTATGGTCAAGATATGGTGTGTGTGTATGTGTGTTTGTATCTATTTAACGGTTTGAGCACCACGGCCAGGGATTAACGCTTGACCGGTCGAGTGCGTGATTGTACGTGTCTACTTGTGCATGTTCTGCAGCATGGCTGTGGCGTAGGTGGGCCGTGCCTGGTGGCTCTCAATAGCTTTTCTCAAATACTGGGTTCCGCCGCAGCGCTCCCAGATCTCCTCGAACTGCCGGGCAAGGATTTCTGCTCCCCGCTTCCGGGTCAGACCCGTCTCCTCTAAATTCAGCTCACACATTTCTATATCGTCCTTACCTAAAAAAAAAAAAGTTGAGAGAGAAGCCAAAATATAACTTAATTCTTCGTATTTTCTTTGAATTTTAATAATCCCGTCATAAGAATCCGTTTTATACGTTTCTTTTTAAAAGGAAATGTATCATATGGTCGCAATCAAACAAGTCTTCCGTTACAATCTAAATAACCTTTTAAAAAATTTGTATATTGTTATTGTTGAGGCCAAATCTTTCAATCCAGTGACGCCATACTCTCGGGTCATGGCACCACGAAAAATGACCAGAGTTGGATTAACTATTTAAATCATGCTGATCTTGCACTTTGAACCCATATTCCAAGGATACGCTGAATTTCGAAGCCAATTTTCTGCTCGACGATGCCACGATTCTTGAATCGTTAAAAACAGTGGAGCTTCTTGACAGCTCTTTGGACTGGCTTGGAGAACCATTAAACACTAGGCTTGGGTCTGGTCCCCAAATCCCAGTACCACCAAGCTTTCCCTGGAGCAAGGCTGAACGCTTTACCCTTAATTGCTCAGCTAGATGTCATACCCCATACACAACAAACCATACAGTCAACCATGTAAATATAAGAGGTGGTATCAAAAGGTTTCAAGATTAGCTCTGTTTATCAGAAAGTACTTCATTTATCTACATTTACACACTATTGCCTTCAAAAATAGTTCCCTTGCACAGCAATACAGTTCTCCCACTTTTAGAATATGTCCTAGAAAGTCTTCGTTTCTCCGCAATGGTGACAAAAGTCTGTGAAGTCCACCGGAGTCAAATCTGGCGAGTAGGGCGGAAGTGAGGTCACGTTGTTTCCGGTGAGAAAAAAGAATGTGATGAGAGCTTGCACTGTCCGTGCTCCCTGTGACTGTGCATGCAGCCCTGTGCTGCCATCTGCTGGCGGGCTACAAAACTAATCTTAAACCTTTTCGATACCGCAGAGTTTAGGTTGAAAAATCAAAAAAATAAAACTTGTATAAAAGCTGCACTCACCAGCAACAAGCAAAATGGGTTGTTTATCAGGATGAAGCTCCATCTGCCTGGCGATCCACGGCCCGTCGAAGTGTGCGTACCACCACCCCTTCTTCTTATTCTGGGGGTCTTTGTACTGATCCCCGGGGCGGACGAAGGGAATGCGGAAATAGCGTTGCTGCCTGTTCATCAGGATTTCGTGTTGCCGGGCCGGAATCGGAGGAGGCGCCACGTAGTTCTGGGCTGCAAATAGACACGATTCATTGTAAAAAAGTCTTTGATTTTTACAAGGATTTGAAGTTTAGGTTTAAAGGTGGACAGGATGTGGGTTAAAACTTTGAAAGAAAATTTGAGCTCAAGCTGCTTTCATCAGTGTGAATAAGATGCTAAATGATTTGGGTTGTTAGTGATCTGAGCGGATTTGTCCTAAAAAAAAAAATTAAAGGATTGGGATTTTTAATAAAAAAAAATATATTTATACATGTAATTCAATTGGATTATACCGCTTATTCAGCATTATTATAATGCGTCACATGCCGAAAAGGAAAGAATAGACGATCGTTATGCACATCGAATATGACGTTATAGAACGTCCAGCTCCTGCGGAAAGCTTATTAAAGCATCCTCGATGTTCGTCGCATCGAGCCGTTTAAACGCGAGCTATTTATCGGAGTGTCAGCAAAATTCAACAGTAGTTAGAAACTAAGAGGAAAAAAACTGTCGTCTCAGTTTTTCTCTCGTCGTGCTGCGCCGCACCAACGATCGCTCCCTATCTAATCATTACTGATGTGGTTTTCGGTCTGCAATAAAAAAATAAAAAAAAAAATCAGTCGGGGTTTATTTCTAGCAAAGTGCGAGAAAAGTGCAGAGCCGGTCACTTTCGCACAGACCGAGCAGCACAAAAATCTGTAGCGCACTAGAAAGATTAAAAATGCCACATTAGCATATTCATAAAGACCGGGAAAAGAGCAGAAAGTTCCAGAAAAAAAAAAAAAAAAAGTTTGTACAGAGTTTGGCCACGGCTTCAGCCCAAGTCGTCGCACGTCCACGTAAACCAGGACGTCTCATGTTTTGTGAGATTGTATATCATGTATGAATGAAAGCTTGACACCAGACCGTAAGATTCGTAATCGCATTCTAACGAGGGTAGTGTTCAGCAGGTTCGATTTAGGGGGTTTAAATCCCACCTCTGCCTTGCAGTGTGTACATGATTATGCACTGTGATGTCTTGGCACCTCGTCCAGCATGTCCCCCTCCCCTAACATCGTTCCCGAGTTCTGTGCGAGAGTCCCTAGATTCTTACAGGGCCCCCAAGTGGGTCGGAGGCCAAAAGTTGTTCAAATTGGTGACCTTATAGATTTAGAAACGTGTTCTTTTTCTACTGTAGTACACAGTCATCTGTTTTTTTAAATATGACTGGAAAAACACAAACAAACTTACAGATGAAAAGTTACACAATATGGACACCAGTTTTCCACTCTTCTGGGAAGATGTTCCACTAGATTTTTTGGGAGATTTGTTTCCATTACAAGGGTGGTTAGTGGAGTCAGGTACTGATGTGGGTGAGTAAGTGAGGAGGCCTGTGGTGCCTTCATCTCAAAGGTGTTCAGCAGGTTTGAGAGCTCTAGCAAGAGATCCAATCCAACCCAATCTTCATGTAGCTTAAAAGCATTATCGTGCTAAAACAGGTTGTGAAGGAAAGATTTTGTTGCTGCATCCATAGACATCAGATACAATTGTGCGCTTCCTATTTTTACGGAGGGAGTTTGGGGAAAAAACTAGATATCGCTGGAAAAGCGAGTGTTTCCCAATACTTTTAGTTTGTGTAGCGTATATCAGCACTGATCGCTTCCCGATTCCTGAGTTACGATGTTTCAACTTGCGAGTTTGTTCGATCTTACATTGCCGATTGCGATGCGATAAAATTGTAACAATATTTAGTTCCGTGCGCCCGTTTATGCCGTTAATAAACGGGAAAAAAAAATGCTATATTATATATACACAGTACTGTACTGTAATAACATTTTACTTTATTTTATAATGAAAATTTTCATTTTTATTCAGAAATTTGATTAATTCAACATAAAACTCTATAAAAACATTACTATTAGTTTATTTTGGTCTATCGTGTTTTTCGAGAATGCAGTTTTGCGATAAACCGCGCGAGTCGAACCGCGGTAAAGCGGGGGATTACTGTAATTTGGTCAATTACTAACAAATTACAGCCAATCACTTGAATAAATAAACAGTTTCTTTGTTCGTCTTTTTTTTTTTTTTTTTTAAGAAAGAACCCTTTAAGAGTTTGTTAAGTTCCAAAAGTTGTGTGTGTAAACTTCCCTTTCAGGAAGTTTAAAACTTGCATCAATCGAAGAAACCCATTCACTAAAGTTAAACCGATGAATGTTCGCGGCGTTCTAGAGGCGCAGTGTGTGTTTAAAAGCTTTCCCGATTTATTGGACCTCATAAACCCATTGTATTTCTTCCAGACATTATGCGGACACAACAGCTCCTGACATAATCCTTAGATCAAAAACCCACAATGCAATAATACTTTAATCCCAAACTAGCACATCTCCAGCTGTCTAGCGCTTTTTCTTTTTTTCCATCATTATAAATCAGCTACTGTTTGCTTCTCTATTCGGGTGGTTTGTTCGGAATACATATGTGCCTCACTTTCAAATCCAACAATTGGGTTTTCTTATGTACTCCATGTTGGGGTGCTAAAGATCACCTTGTTTTTTCTTCGGTTAAAATCTTTTTCTTTTGTATGCAAAAAGTTTTTTTTAGTCAGAAGCCAGGGGGATAGTGAGAGTATAAATCAGAGAAAAGTAAAGTACAATGTGGTTACTGAGGGCAGCCCAGCTGTTAGAATTGTTAAACCAACAACGAGGGCCACTTACACGCATTTATCACATGCCGTGCACGACCTATAAACAAAAGAGGCACATGTAAACACTTTTAGACATAATAAAACCAAAAACAATGATCAATATGAATAGATACAGAGGTCACAAAAAGGCTGGAGACACCACCTTTCTTCAGACAAACGTCCAGACGGTTTTTGATGCCGTTCACGTTACCGTCTGTTCGTTCGCATCCGTGAAATAAATTCACTATCTTGGTGTTAACAATCGTATAAAAACGTCTTTATGTTTATATCTGAGCTCTGCTGATTTCTTGATTTCTCTAATTGAATTTTATTTTTTTTTTTTTTAAAGGGCAAATAATAGTAATATGCATATTGCATGAAACTGCAATATGTGGCAACGTTTTACTTGCTTTAAGCAGTGCTTTTGGTAGATTGGTAGAAATAGTTGCATTTTACAGATTATATAACCCGCCCCCCGTGACAGACTGACGGAAATATTGACATGTGGAATGCAGGATGCACGTCGTCCCTCTGGAACGCTTTAAAGCCCGGAAGTCCCCAGTTATCTGTCCATCTGTCCTCCGTTCGTTCATTTGAAGAAAAAAAAAAACCCAAGGCTGTGATAACCATAAAAGTGGCATTATGGCGTGTGCTGAGTAAGCATAATCATACAGAGCTGTAAGTAGCCATCGCATCCTCCTTATCACCATGGCGACACGCGGACCAGACGCTCGCTAGAGGCTTATGAAACCCGGTCCACCCCCGAGCGCTTTTTTTTTTTTTTTACTTTATTTTATCTGCGATGAGGATCGAATACGAATTCGCCAAATGATCTTGCTCAAACAAGACCGTCAGCGTTCGCTAACAACAACGTTCGATACGATATTGCATAAAGAACTGTAATCACTGCGATAATGAAGTCAATATTAGGATGTGGTAATAAGGTTCGTTATTAAAATTTACTATTTGAACAGAATATCAAATATAGGAATCTGATATTGGATTATTTCATATTCACTTTCATTAATAGGTAAAATCTGAGCTTTTTTTTTTATTTCAGGACTGTAAGAACATTAAACCTTTTTTTAGCACGAGGTACGTGATATGGTTCAGAAAACGCCGGCTAGAAAATTCACTACGTCGCCAACTATATATTTACTAAACATCATTCGTTTTCTCTGATTCACACTCTTTATTAAATGTCATTACTTATTTGCCAAAGAAATGTATACTTCTTCTATGGTCATCACCACAGGTACCAACTTCAAAGATGTGTTTAGCACAAGTGGCTAATCTTCTCCATTTGGAAAAATAATACCTATGTCTTTCAGAACAAATCCGATATTTTTTTTTTGGCGGATATGGGCCCCTTCGTGGGATTTTACTTGAACGAGCAAGTCTTCTAAGTCAACTAGCCTTGATTTATGTTCTTTATTTCATCCCGAGGTTGCTGGGGGACTGGTAATTTGCTGCTGCTGTTTTAATGCAAGTGATAACAGGAAGTACCTTTTTTTTTTAATGTATTTATTTATTTATTTTTAAACAGACGACGATGAAGAGCTCTTATTTGTCGCATGTACTTTACAGCACAGTGAAATTCTTTCTTTGCATATCCCAGCAATGAAACAGCGCCCCTGGAGGACAGAGGATTAAGGGCACAGCGCCCTTGGAGGACAGAGGATTAAGAGTGGCAGCTTGGCGATAACTGGGTTTAAACATCCAAACCTGCTTCTGAGTAACCCAGAGCTTTAACCAGTGAGCTGCCACTTCCCAATGTTATTGCAACGATGAGGCCTAAAAGTTAAATTAAACGAAAGAACAATGCGACTTTATTGGATATTTTTAAGAAAGATTGAATTATCGCTGTTGTGTGATAAAAAGACGAATTCTCTAAATTGCTTAATGGAGAAAAGTATTGGGACACCTGATTTTTCCAGCCATATGTGGTTCCTATTTAAATTGTAACCATATATTTGGAGGCACACAATTGTATAGGACGTCTTTGGATTGTTGTAGCATTCAATTAATTTTAATTTGGATTAAGGATGAACAATTTTGCGGGGTGCAATGATGATGCTCAGATGCAAACTGTAGTCCTGAGTCAGTGTAGCAGACTGTTGACATTAACCACAGTCCAAATCCATCCTCAAAGCTCCTGTTCTTACTCCGTAATTTCATGGAACCCCAGGGCGTTGATGAGAAACCGTCCCAAATATGTGGAAGATCTCCACTCCAAAATCTAGTGAAACATCTTCCCAGAAGGGTGGAGGTCACGATGAGAGCAAATAGGGACTTCATTTGGAATGGGATGTTCAGAAGGCACATATGTTCAGGTGTCCACCAACTTTAGTCCATGTTGTTACCACATTAGCAAGTCAATGCTAATTTTAACGATCTGACACGTCTATCTCGGATGCAGGAGGGAAACAATCTATTCTACATTTAAAAAAAACTCATTACAGTATAAACAGACAGAGATTTTGCCAGATAGGGGTTTTTATTTGGTTGGGGGCAGAAATAGAGAGAACTATCTGCTATGTTGACAGATGGTCTTGCTTAATTTTGGAAACTGGCAGATGAAAGGAGTGTGTAATTACGGGGTGACACACGCATATACGCTTCCACACACATCTATACATTTTGTATGCACACATGCCCACGCACAGCACGACGAATTCCCCTCAGCAAAGCCAAGCGCTTGTGTTAGAGGGCGGGAACGGTTCGCAGTACGGGAATAAAAACAAAACGAAATCAAATCGAGCCCGTGAACGACACCGACTTTTCAGACGGCAAGAAGATCCTTGATTTCTGCAACTTCACCCCTTGACTTATGACATATTCCAAACATCTGAGTGTTGATCCGACAAAGCTTTGTTAGATATTTCACTTTCTGTCTACGGAGAGCCTAGTCACAAATTAGCAAACCAGACAAACATCAAACAGGAAGTTGAGTTTTTTAAATGTATTTGTATTTGCTTATCTGGAGTTTCAATCCCTGTTCCCGAAGGGTCTCTGACTGATCCCGCCCACTCCATCAATCTATTTCTGTTTCTGCCCCGAACGCAAATTACTTTTCTGGCAAACTTCTAGAGAACGTTTCCGAAATACGAGGGACGTTCAAGTCAAATCGGGACTTTGAAATCGATCAAATTTTCAAAGATTGCAAACTGCGTTTATCCCAGTGTTTAACCGACACCTGGAAAGATTAGGCATCGAAAGATTTCAGCACTCCCGAACCATCTTAGGACCGCCTGCTTCACTTCGTCGTCAGTGGCCCACCACGACTGCCACGGGTTCGTCACCGGCGGCCATCTTTGAAAGATTTACACCATTCAAATGTCTAAGAATCCCCAAACCGAATGATTGTAATCTGTTTGAGAGGGGTGGAATAGACCTTTCCATTAACTGAACAAAATAAAAAATCTGGCATGTTAAAGCGATAAGCAAACGATTTGCCACAACACGGTTTTCCGCACAGCTTCCGGGTTTGTATAATACGACCGCGGCACGCTTAATTATGGGAATTGGATTTCTCACGGCCTTTTCTTCTGGGGCCATAAAGTCCTCTGCCAGCCCACACAAACGTGCGAACGACCGGCGACTCATGCGGAAGTTTAGTTTCCATTCCAAGTCCCTAAACTCCAGCAATACAACCCGCTCCCACCATTCCTCACTACGGACCTTCATCCACATATCCGCTTTCCGGAGGAGGGAGGGGTGACTAGATGCTCCGTATAGATACACTGCCACCAAAAAAACTAAGCAGCCCGTCTTTTTCCTTAGACCTTCCAGCAGCTGTTGCAACACTATGCATAAAAATAGCACATTTCGGCAAACAGGACAGAGGCTGATGTACGCGTGTCACAAAGGCATTCCGATTGAAAGCGTGGGCACACGGAAACACCGTATCGGATTAGATGTAATATAAACGTCCCATGTGGCTGTCGATCCAGATCGGGAAACAGCAGCTACAATGCAACCTCTGATTGGAAGGTTGCGAGTTCAAATCCCAACACCACCAAGATGCTTTTGCGGGGGGCCCCTTTCAGCAAGGCCCTTAACCTCCAACTGGCCCTTACAATTAGCTTATTTGTACAACTGGGCAGTTGGGAGTGAGGGGCCTTGCTCACAAGCCCAGCAGTTGCAGCTTGGTGGTGCTGGGATTTGAACTCTAGAAAACTTCCCATTTTACATTTACTTCAGCTTTAAGTCCATCCCATGTCACCCTAATCAGCCATAACGGTTGTGACCTTTTTGAACGTACGGAGCAGTAAAATCCAGGCTCTTACCATAGTCCGTGAGGGATTTGGGAGTCCTTTGTTCGGCCTCAGCATTACGTTTCTTGTTCTTCGATTTCCAGGCATGGTAGACCTTCAGCCTGCGGTGGAACTCCTCTCGGCACGCAGCCAACAGCTCAATATCTTTAAAAGAGCGAGATGAAAGAATTGGTTTGAAAAAAAAAGGAAGGGTAGGATCAGGATATAAATTGAGTTTTCAGTTTCCCTAAAATTGGGTTCCTGTTGTCCAGCAGCGTTGGAGCTCCGGCTCTTAACATGAGAGCTTGCTTTTTTTTTCTTCTTCGGTGCAGCAGCGATCAATTTTAACTCCAGCACAATATGGATAAAGTAAAATAAATAAAGATGGTCTCTTTTGCTAATCAAATCAGCCAATGATTCATAGTTATTACGTTCAAAAAGCAGACAAAAACAAAAGAACCCAATTGGTTTGTAGTAAATATTCCTTTGTACGTTGGTAAACCACATCCGCGATCAATCGACACATCCAAAATCTTCTAATTGTGGTAATTATGTTCTGGCTAATTAGGTGTGGATGTGATTAGTATAGAAGGATTAAGTTGTTTGAGATAATTGTGTGTTTATGCATTGTTTGAAAAGATTACCCGTCATCCATATGTATAAATAATTATTAGTAGATACTCTATACTATTTAGAAAGTGACCAATAATTTGTGACCGATATTTGATATGTAGATCGATTTTCTCTTAGCTAAGCTGTTTCTCGAGCGCGTTCTTTCACTGCTAAGTGAATGACGTAGCCGAGGCGTGTCCTGAGAGTTGCATAAAATACAGATTAACATGGCAGAGGTAGAGCTGTACCTTCCTGGAGATAAGAACAGTGCTTTTGGTTTAAGTCCAAGTTTCCAAGTCAACAAAGTGCTGTTGAATCCCTTTTAGGACACCAACCCCCGGTCCGCGGACCAGCACCGGTCCGTGGGTCAATTGGTACCGGGCCGCACGGAAAGAATACATAACTTACATTATTTCCATTTTATTTGTTATCTGATCCTGAACAATGTTTTTTTTTTGGAAAATTTCCGGATTCTCTACGTCACATCTGTCTATGACTCACTCTTGATGCATGTCATGATGCCTCAGTCACATGTCTTACCTCCATCCGCTACCTACTTAAAGGGGCTGCTCCGGCCGCTAACACGTAATACATTACCGCTAAATTCAAACCCCCAAGCGAGCAAAATGAACAAGAAACAATACAGTGGATTCACGTTTATTATTATATTTAGAAAATACCAGTTTTTATGGTCGTACATTTTATATTGTTGTATTTATCCGCCACACATTAAAGGCCGGTCCGTGAAAAATATTGTCTGACATTAAACCCGGTCCGTGGCGCAAAGAAGGTTGGGGACCGCTGTCTTAGGAAGTCTTTGTCTTACCGCAAGAAGTGTTAATGGTGTCTCGGAGCTCTGCGTACTTCCACTTGCTAAGGTCGTGCTTCTTGGTGCCGGTCGTGGCCGTCGTGGCCTTCGTGGCTTGGACTTGCCGACCTCTGGAATCGCCAATGCGAGAAAGACAAAACAAAAGCACAACATTGAGGCGTTTAAGAAACAGCACAGGAATTCTCACACCAAGGATTCCCTCTCACTGGAGATAGCAGTAGTTCAGGGTGGATATTAAAGAGAAAGGAACAAAAGGTTAGTTGGGGTGAATTATACCACAATAATGCAATTTATAAAACATTTGGAGGTCATTGTGCACGGTTATGGCGAACAGGCATAAGGATTATAAACCTTTGCAGAAAGTAGACGCCCTCGAAACTTTCTGCCTTGATCTGTCTCACCTTCTCTCTTCCTTTTACACCTTTAAATGATAGGATCACAGTGTCCGCCTACAATCCTCCAACCCTGCCACTCAGCCAGCAAACTAATCGTTGGGCGATCACATCTGTGAGCCTAACACTTTAATGGCTATTTAAAGATCTGTGAAGCTCGAGATGTGTAAGAAAGAGAGAAGACAGTGACCTAACACACCTCTGCGGCCCGGTTGATCCTCCGCCGGGCTTTTCAGGCAGCCCACTGAAGCCTTTTAGCTCAAGGGATTAACGCCAGAGCCGCTTGTTAATGTCACTCAGGCACTGTATCTCTAAACAGGTTTAAGACTATCTACTGCACTGGCGCTTCAGCTCACCGGCACAGTGGGGCAGGAAATAGTCCAGCCTCCCTTTATGGACAGCCTCAAGGTCAATACAGTGGACTACATATACATTTATTTATTTTTTTACAGAGGTGAATGAGACAACTATAGGTGTGTGTATATGTATATATATATATATATATATATATATATTAGTCTAAAAATGCAGGAATTCGCAAATCACATGCAGATTTTTCAATTCAATCATCATAATGATTTAAGAAATCATTGAAATCGTGATCATGCAAAATAAATAAATAAATATACATATAGAAATCATCTATAAAGAAGGATCTGGAAGGAAGCGAAATCTGAGCCTAATGGAAAAGGGCTCCTGGTGAATCAAATTACAACAGTGTTTTAATCGAGACCGATCCGAGGGGTTCAATAAACGATCAATTAAATGGTTCACATATTCATTCACAGTTGACACTTGAATCCAGCATTCGATTCAATCGGAATTTAATTCATATAATCCGAATGAATCGAACTTGAGAAGATATATTTAAGGTTGATTCTTGCGGCCCGTTGTGATTGGAGATTCGACGGAGGCGAGCTGAGCTGCGTGACCCACCTAGCCAGAAGCTCGGACATTTCCTGGGCCATTTCTTCCCTGTATGGCATGATAAAGGCGCACACACACAAAACACACAGTTTAGAATACCGTTCAGTACACGTGAATATCGTCTATTCATGGTATATGAGTGACTATAACTTTATCCCAGAGTGTAAAAAAATATAATTATGTACCGTAATAAAATGCAGTTTCTTTCTACTTTTTCTTTCAGATAGTGTTGAAATACAGGCCGTCAAAGCTGCAGACTATTTTGTGTAATCGGTGCCCCAGACAAAACAAAAGGTCCAGAAAGGTAAACCATTTACACAAACACCAACCAATTATTCCACTTAGGGGTACAGACATGTCTCGCTACACTAAGTATCCTGTCCCAATCTATAGTTATAGAAGACTAACTTCAAACATTACCTGAATTATGTAAAAGTTTGTGAACACTTGAACATAAGCTTATGTGCTTTTTTTTTCTTTTTTAAATTTTTTAATTTAGTCATCTTACAATAAGAAGATTCTAGAAGATGTTCCACTAGATTTTGTGGAGATTTTAGCCATGAGGAGAGCTCTCTGGTGGGCACCTTTCCAACTCATCCCGAAGGCGTTTGATAGGGTTGAGGTCCGGGCTTTACAGTGGGAGATCTTCCAACTCGTGTAAAGCATATCTTCACGGAGCTGTCTTCGGGCATTGGAACAGGTTCAGGTCTTCTAGTTCAAACGAATTGCATCCAAAGACGTCCTATGCAATCTAGCTTTGTGGTTGAGAGTTTGCGGAAGAACCTCGTATGTCTGGAAAGGTCAGGTGTCCCAATACTTTCTCCATATCGTGTATCGGAGGCATGAAAAATATTTGAATGTCCTCTGATGTGTGTTTATGGCTGAATGAGTACAAATTCCACAAAATCCAGTGGAACATCTTCACAGAAGTGTGGGACGTTCAAAAAGCACGTAGGTGTCCACTGATGGACACTCAAGCGCTCGTTCTTTTCGATTTCCTAAACTCTAATATCTAGCCGTAAGACAAAGCGGACACTGCATGGGTGCAGGGAGGAATGCGCCTCCACATTTATCACTTCCTAATCCTATTCTTTTATTTATGAAGAAGAGATGGCATTAGCCAAGCCAGCAAGGGTCTGAAAGTGTGTGCGTGCGCGCGTTAAAACTCGCCGGTCACGCAGCGTTAGCGGCTCTGGAGGTCTAGAGCTATTAAAGCGTAATCCTTTATTAATGATGATATAGCACATTAACCAAACAGACATCGGGGTGCACCAGCAGTGCTACCCTGGAGAATCAGACTGTGCAGAAAGCCGTGTGTTCTTATTGGGTGTGTGTGTGTGTGGAGCTTAACATCGAAATGTGGGTAGATGTCGGGATATAGATCCCGTGTCTGTGCGTCGTCAAGGTACGTGAGACAGGTTAAGTTTTAAGGTCAAGTCGAGCCGTAACAGCTGTGTGTAGCGGTCAAACGACTGGAATTTAATGTCTGAAAAATGTGCAGGTTTTTATCCTGCTGGTTAATGCGTATTATTATCGCTATTCTTCTTATTCCTAAACCCAGAACATTCCAAACATCTTCCCAAGGTACATGCACCAAACTTCAGACAAGCCTCTTTCCACAACAAAAGCTCAAATTGGCCCAAATTCCCATTGACTTCCAATAAAAGCTTTGGATCTGTGATCATATTACATGGTACTATGAAGTCAATATTTGTATCTCAAGCAATCTATTAACTTTTTTAATTATACACTAATCCCCCGCTTTACATCGGTTTAGAATCTCGCTCCCCGTTGGTTTATCGCGGAATTGCGTTTGCCGCATAACTAATTTGTCTCTGCTTCTTTTTTTGTCATAATATTACACTTCAACCAATCACAACATTCATCTTGCTATATTCTTGCGAATGTTTTCTGTGTGTGGGAGGATGATTTACGGCTTAAAGGATCAAAAAAAAAAAACACCTTGAAATTCTTTGCTAGGAATCTAGGGGTCAGCCATGGTACAGTGCCCCTGGGGCCCCTGGGGCCATAGCAGGTCATCCGTCTCCATACCCCCCTGTCCTCTACATCTGCCTCTTTCAAACCAACTACCTGCATGTCTTCTTTCACCACATCCATAAACCTCCTGGTGGCTCCATCCTCAGCATTCTCCTACCGATATACCCCATGTCCCTCCTCTGCACATGTCCAAACCATCTCAATCTCACCTCCCTCACCTCGTCTCCAAAACGTCCTGCATGCGCCGTCCCTCTAATAAACTTGTTTCTAATCCTGTCCATCGTCATCCCTTCCAACGAAAACCTCAACATCTTCAGCTCTGCTACCTCCAGCTCCACCTCCTGTCTTTTACTCAATGCCACTGTCTCTAAACCATACAACATCTCAGGTCTCACCACAGTCCTATAAACTTTTCACTCTCGCAGATACACTTCTATCACAAATCACTCCTGCTATCACTCTTCTCCACCCACTCCACCCTGCCTGCACTCTTTTCTTTACTTCTCTAACACACTCTCCATTACTATGCACTGTTGATCCCCAGGTACCTGAACTCCTCCACCTCTTCTCCCTGCAACCACACCACTCCACTGCCCTCCCTCTCTTTCACACACATGTACTCTGTCTTACTCCTACTGACTTTCATTCCTCTTCTCTCCAGCGTCTACCTTCACCTCTCCGGGTTCTTCTTCACCTGCTCCCTACTCTCACCACAAATAAATAAATATATAATATATTTGTTATTTATTATAATAATATATTATTACGGTCCAACGAACTAAATAGCCAGCAAACTAACTGACCGGATGGCCGGCGAACCAAATAACCAACCAAATAAATAAATAAATAAATAAATAAATAAATAAATAATACTCTGGTGAGAGAAACTAAAGATGGATTTCACATCATGAGCACAAAAAATCCCCAGGGGGAAAAAAACCCACTTTTTTTTAATGCTGTGCTACGAGAAAGCCAGTATTATGCTAATCTGAATCCTCGCGAGTCCCAGAGTGAGCGTGTGTATGTGCGTATATGTGTAAGAGTGTGTGTTTGGCAAGACTACAACGCCTTATGTTAGGTAAGGTTGTGTGAAGCCCTGTTTTGCAGAGCAGCGCGTCTCAAGAAGATCCTACAGAGATCCTACGTGCTCGCAGATGCTACAGTGTGAACGTGTGCTAGCGCCACATGCTAGCGCAATCTGTCAACGGTCGAGTTTTTAAGTACGTCAAGTGTATAAGTTGACGAAGGCCGCACTCGGACAGCAGAGATGGAAGCTTGTTTTAACCTACATGGTCAAGCTCTTGAGTTTTTGGGGGGCCGGAACACTGTAAAAATAGAAAACATGGGTTAGATAAAGCGTCTCGGATTTGCGTTTCGGATTCAATTTTTTTTCCATTTGCCATTAATGCAAAAAATAAATAAATAAATAAAATCTCCGTTTTGATTTTCTGATCGCGACGATGTTTAACAAGTAAACATCCGTGATGTTAATAGCGTTAGTGGGGAAGCATTTGTGAGGCGTGCTTGATGAGCAGATCAGTGATGCATGCTGGATAATGGGATTTATAAGGTCAGATCGGGGACAAGTCGAGTTTGAAGGGTCTGTATCTTACGCTGATCTCTCGGGGGACGACGGGACGCTGCCGTTACTGAGGGGGAAAAAGAATAACAACAAACAAATCAGGGGTTAAAATGTTTCCTGCGGGGTGAAGCTCTTCTTCGGAGACACGTTGGATCCTGCGAGCTGCAGAAGACAAGCGTCACATTCGCATTCTTATTTAGAACTACATCATCTTCATCTGGAGGAAGCGCATTTCCTGCATATGGGAAGGAATTTCTTCACGCTTTTATTGAACAGCTATTGGTTAAAAATGAAAATGTAGTTATAAATGGATAAAAAAAATTTTTTTTTTTTTTTAACATTAACTACATTGAAGGTGGTTTAAATGCGAATCTTTTCATCTTGAAGACAATGCATTCTTTTGATTAGTTTGTTCAAATACTCTACTGTTTGTTTGTTTTATTTGAAAATTATTATATATTTTTTTATTTATTTATTTTTTTTTTTAACATACCAACAACTTTTAAAATCTAGTACTAATTTTGGGCAACAAAACTTTCAGTGCTAAATACAGTATATATTCTCTATTTAATTTGACCAGACTTAATTTTTTTTTATTCCATAAAACCATATTTATAGGTGTTCCGTTGTTGAATAATTAAACGATTAAGTAATAAATAATCTCAATTTTTTTACTATTATTAAAACTAATTATTATTTGAATCTATTTAGCATCGACATTGTATGAGTTTATATATATATATATATATATATATATTATTATAATATACATTTTTGTGATTACAAATAAACATTAAAAAAGAATTCTTTATATTGCTAACTATTATTTTGTATTTCGAAAATAAAAGAATTTACATTTTAAAAAATATGGGTATTTTTTTTTGACTAGTGTTTATTTTTGATAAGTTTTTTTTTTTGTATATTGAGAGATTTTCTATTCCATTACATATTTCAAATATTTTTATTTATTATTATTATTATTATTATTATTATTATTATTATTATTATTATTATTAAAAATATTTTTAAAATATATAATATATATAATTGTTTTTTTTAATCTTTTAACAAAATAAAAATGTATTTCATATTATTATTATTATTATTTGAAATATTTTTAAAATATATAATTATTTATAATTGTTTTTTTTTATCTTTCAACAGAATTAAAATGATAATTTAATGTGAAATATTTTTTTTGTAATTTATAGAATTATAATAATTAAACCAATAATTTATCATGATAAAATCCATATATATCATAATAAAGTTAGTAAGCTGTAAAGAGAAACTGTAAAAGACTTTTGGGTGTGCAGAAGACCTACATATATAATTTTGCACTGAAAATTTATGACTGGGGTCAATTTTCTTTCCTTCTTGTTTTTTTTATGGAAGTCATGTGATTTAAAATCTTCTGCTGGTTACAGGATTGTTTAAAAAGTTTTAGTATTCAAATCATTTTAATTAGCAATAAATACCAATAGTGTCACATAAAAGTCGTATATTTTGAAGATTTTGAAAAATATTTTGAAAAAACAAAAACATAAAAATTGTGTGTACCTGCGCAGTCCACCGTCTCCCGTGTCCTCGGGAATGAGCTCCGACTCACTCTGAGCGATTCGCATTGCCAGCTCTCGATCCCGCCTTTCCTGCTCCCGTACCGTCTGCCGGGTCGCCTCCTCCTCCTGCTCGGCCTGCAGCTGAATCTCCATCTCTTCCTATAGAAAAACGGTATGAGACTGTAACTCCAACATTAGCATTCAGTGCAGTTTTACAGTAAAAGCCCGTTAATTTGCGGTTTGGAAAATTTGCGAGTAAACAGCAAGTTGCGGATTATCTTTAAATCCGCGGGAATCCGGAGCGGGAACGAATGTTAAGGAACGCTAGGAATAACATTTTAAACGACGTATTTGGTCAAATACAGTACATTACTGTATTAAAGTGACAATGTCTAGACGAATTCGATCAAGTACCATAGGGACGATTGTGTTTGTTAGTTATTAATACACCTATAAAGATTCATTTTCTCCTCTTTTCCTCTTTAAACCTTTACCTTTTGATTGTTTTTCTTTTACTGAGTAACAGCGAATTTCTTCATCTGCAAAACCTCAACATTCCAATTATTTTTTTCTTATAAGTTTGTCATCTTTTCTATTATATATCATCTTTCATTAGCTCCCTAATATATCTATTTAAAAAAAATAATAGGTTTACACTAATCACACTGCTCTGGAATGGGATTATTAAGGGCCTTGCTCAGGGGCCCAGGAGTGGCACCATGGTATGTCCCCTGAGGAATTGAACTCATGACATTTGGATCTTAACCACTAAGCTACCACCTGTTTCTGAGACTTAATAGCCTTTTGTAAAAGTGTTTACAAGCCTCATGGTTGTCCTGTGGGAAAGGATGGACATCAAAAACCATGTATCTGCTGCTAGGAAGGGGCCAAATATGGAGAAGATGCTGGAAAAATCGAATAAGGTTCAGGTGCTTCAAAACGTTCACCTTGCAGTATAAAGAATCGATGTCAAATCTTTACATTTCTACGTAGGCATCGACGAGTTTTCCTCAACGAAATGGCCTGGAATGTCTTCTTGCTGAGAACCTCCTGAATCAGTGCCTCCAAGTCCTCCAGTGTGCGAGGATTTGGAGTGAGATCTGGACTTCTTGGAGGACATTCATGAGGTCCGTGTCGCCAAAGCCAACACACCGGAAAATGCTGGTTCTAACCACCATCCTACATGAAAACAAGGTTGCCAAGTTCTATAGCCATTAAATATCGCCTAGTGAATTTTCACCCACCGTGTAGAACTCATACATTTGAATTAAAATGGAAATCCAGGCCTCCTCACCTCAGCTACCTCAGTACCCTTGTACACACCCTTGTGGAAATTTGTGCTCCTTTAGCCACAAGATCTAGTGGGACATCTTGTCAGAAGAGTGGAGGATCTTATTGTCAGGTGTCTACAAACTTTTGTCTATGGTCTCCTCAACGACCCTCACAGCCTTTACCTACTTCCATGTGACCAATCAGAAACCGAGAATGTGACCCATGATATACACGCTCCTTTCTTCCTTTATTGCTATAGCTGCTTTCTGATCATCTCGAATCATCTCCAAGCATTCCTCTTTCCTTAACCCGAGATCCACCATGAAATATCGTGCCTCCACCCCCTTCTAGCAAAACCCCAGGGGTTGCTAAGCACCCGCGTTGCTACTGTACGTTTGGACGGCATACAGTCAAGAGTTGTTGCGTCCGTTTCGCCGGAAACAGATTTGCGCATTTACACTCGCCGTGGGTTTCTCAGCGGGATGCCCAAGAGCAGAAAAGCTATGGTGTGTGTGTGTGTGTGTGTGTGAGAGCTCATAAACTTTCTCCGAAGTTCAAGCTCATCGGGAGCGTGAGAGAGCTCCTAGGGAAAAAAGAAGAAAAAAAAAACCGAACAAACTGCAGCAGCTGCTGATTTATCAGACTTCACCGAGACGTTCCCATCCGACTCGGCTGTCCGGAGTGTCATAACTCATGGGAGGAAGCTACATAATAACTAACGTCATAGCTCGAATGCACGACAGATCATCATCCTCCTTGTGTGTGAGAGAGAGAGAGAGAAAGAGAGAGAGAAAAAGAGATAGAGAGAGAGAGAGAGAGAGAGAGAGAGAGAGAGAGAGAGAGAGAGAGAGAGAGAGAACCACAACCAACCTTAAATGCTCAGTTCATAAATTATCCTGACATCCATTAAGGATAAATAGAAGTGTGTGTGTGTGTGTGTGTGTGTGTGTGTGTGTGTGTGTGTGTGTGTGTGTGTGTGTGTGTGTGTGTGTGTGTGAGAAGGAGTGAACCAATGGACGTGTTATTATATTTTAAGGAAGTATATGGCCAAATCTTAGACAGGGTGACCTTCAGTGCAAAAAAAAAAATTCTTCTCTTCACTGCTCTACAATATCTGCTGCACTCTGCCTCACATTCTGCCCCGCCTCAATCATGACTCAGCTCGAAACACTAAACCTACCTTTTTTCCCTTCTTTCTCTCCATCCATCCATCCATCCATCCATGTCTTTTTTATCCATCTATATCTCCTAACCACATTATTATTGCGATATTATAATTATAAATCGAGATTCAAGGGCCTCGCTTTGGGGGCCCAGCACGTTGCAGATTGGTGGTGCTGGAATTTAAACTCGTAAACCTTGTGATTAGACGATCCGCTTCACTTTATCCATTCATCAAAATCTAGATCTTCACTATCCGCCGTGGAAGTTTGCTAATTGAGGCTCTGTGTTTAGGCCCCGCTATCGCCAAGCTGCACCTCTCGGGCCCTTCGAGCGAGGCCCTTAACTCTTTGTGCTCCAGGGGGCGCTGCATCATTGCTGACCCTGTGCTTTGACCTGAGCTTTTTTTTTCACCGTTACGTTTCATTACATTTGTATGTGTTGGGTGATAGTGCCCAAATCTGGCAACCCTCCCAACAGCAACCTGGCTATTTTTTTTTTCTCCTCAATTTAATTTTAATTCAGAACCCTTTGAAAGAAGTTCGCTTGATACAAAACAGTAACTCCACCCAGTTTTCATATCTCTACACTTTATGAAAAGTTTGTGGACACCTGAGCATAAGATTGATTGTATTGATTGAAGTGCATCCTTTTGAACGTTCCATGTTTATCCCCCACTTTTCTGGGGTTTTTGTGAAGATTTGTGCTCATTTATTCAGGTACTGATGGGTTATAAAACTGGAGTTCAATCGGGTTTGAGATCTATAGCAGGCCACACAAGATCCACTCCAACCTAAAGGTGTTCAATAGGGTTAAAGTTTGAGCTCTAAAGCAGGAGATTTTCCACACTAGCTCATGTAAAGCATATCTTTATGGAGCTTGGGGGGGATATTGCTGGAACAGCCAGATGTTCCAATACTTTTGGAATATACTTCCATGCCATAATTTTCTGTTAGGTCAAAAAACTTCTAGTTGGTTCTCCTATTGTTCTCCTAATATACTGCTGTATTGGCCTCTCTAATAGAACTGGAAATCGCCGTGCGTCTTCCGGAATATTCCTCACGGACAAAAAAGCTCGAAAGCTTTTGGCAGGCCGAGCGCGTCCCTCTCAGAGAGCGTTTAATACAATCCTCTCACATCATCTTTAAAAAGTCAGATACTTGACAGCGTTTCTCCTGCCTCAAAGTACGCAAGGCGGCGACCTAACGGCTTAGAAAGCGCTCGGAGGTGAGGACTCGCGATTTGCAACAGATCCCCTCAGGGAGCGTCTGGGGAGCATGAGGAGGCCATGATGGTGCGTGTGCGTGACAAAGAAACAGGAAACTGCTTTTGATACAGACGTGGAAGAAAACAGAGGGAAAGAGGGGAAACGAGGAAGAAATACAAACGCCTCAGGCAACGCGCCTCAGGAGCCTTCAAGAAGTTTGATCAGACAAAGTACAGCTTTAAACACCATTTCTCTTGGAGATCATTTTACCATGGAGGAGAAACAGAGGGATTGACAGACACGAGGGGGAGAGAGAGAGAGAGAGAGAGAGAGAGAGAGAGAGAAAAGAGAAAGATATGAAGAAAACATAAGATACAGAGAGAAACAAGGCTGAGAGAACAAAGAGGACAGAAGAGAAGAGCAAAGAGAGAGAGAGAGAAAGATGCAGAGAAAGTCACAGTGGAAGATGGACAGATCAAACAGAGGGAAAAAAAACAAAGAGGCAGACAGACAAAATAAAACAGTGAGATGAACTGAGAGAGAGAGAGAGAGAGAGAGAGAGAGAGAGAGAGAGAGAGAGAGAGAGAGAGAGAGAGAGATTGATAGTAGGACAGAAAGGAAAGACCATGCTTCCTTTCTTTCTTGCTTTCTTTCTTTCCCTCCCTTTTTTTCCACTTCCTTTCTTTTCCTACCTTCTTTTTTGCTTCCTTTCCTTCCCTTCCCCCTTTTGTTGCTTTCTTTCTTTCCCTTTTTTAAATTTTGCTTCCTTTCTTTTCCTTCCTTCTCTTTTTTGCTTCCTTTCCTTTCCTTCCCTTCTTTCTTGCTTTCTTTCTTTCTTTCCCTTCCTTCTTTTTTTGCTTCCTTTCTTTCCCTTCCTTTTTTTTTTGCTTCCTTTCCTTCCCTTCCTTCTTTTTTTGCCTTCTTCTATTCTCTTCCTTCTTTTTTTCTTTCCAATTCCTTCTTTCCTTTCACACTACCAATTCTTTTTCATTATATCCTTCCCCTCCTTCCTTCCATCTGTTCTTCTTTTCCTTGTTACGTGCATTCGTTTCCTTCTCACACACACACACACACACACACACACACACACACACACACACACACACACACACACACACACACACACACAGTTCTTAAATAAAACACCCATAGAGATGATGAAGTGAGTAAAGATAGAAGCGAGCAGATGAGTAGAGGAGCATCCATCAGAGCGTTCCTGCTGAAGAACGTGTGTCTCACCTGCAATCTTCTCTCCTCTTCCTCACGCTTTTTCCTTTCCTCCTCTTCCTGTTTCCTCTTGAGCTCCATCTCTGCTTTCCTGCATCAGGGAACAAAACAGAAGGTTTGGTTTTCACCTGAATTCTGCTGTTTGCTGTAGAAAGTTTTACCAGGGGTGAAAACCGTGTTTACTCAGTGTGTGTGAGAGAACGATGAACATCTAATCGACTTGATAAAAAAAGCGAGGGATTGAACGGATGAATGAGCAAGAAGACACAGAATCCAGTAACACCGTATCTTTCTTTCCTTCTTCTCTTTCGTTCCCAGCAGAACTTTATCAATAACGCCTCACGCCGCTTCATCTCCCTCACTCATTTCTTTTCTCTTTTCCTCCTTCCCTTCATTTTCTTCCTTTTTTCTTCTTCGTTTTCTTTCTTTTTGTATATTCCTTCTTTCCATTTTCTTTTTTTCTTCTTCTCTTCCTTTCCTTTTTTCGTCCTTTACCTTCTTTTTCATTTCTTTCTTTTCTCTCTTTTACTCCTTTCCTTTATTTTCTTCTTTTCTTCCTTTCCTTTCCTTTCTACTTAAATTTTTTTTGTTCAGTTTCTTACTTCTTTGTTGTTTTTTTTGCTTCCTTCTCTTTTTTCTTCCCTTCTTCCTTGCTTCTTTACCATTCGTCGTGTCTTTCACTCTCTCTTTTCACAATCTCTTCTTCCTCTTTCTTACTTTGATCGTCACTTCTCCTAACTCCTTTCTTCACTTTTTTACTTCCGATTTAATTTCAGCAACTTTCCTCCACCTCGTTTTCTTCCCCCCATCTTTACTTTCTTCCTTGCCATCCCTTCCTTCATTCAATCGTTCTCCTTCCTCAGCACTTTTCCTCCTCCTTTCCTCCTCCCTTACTTCCTTTTCCATGTCTTTCTCTATCTACTTCCACTATCTACTTACATGCGTCTCTCCTCCTCGGCTTGTTTGCGTTGCCTCTCCTCCTCCTCCCTCCTCTTCCTCTCTTTCTCCATCTCTTCCTGGATGTGTCGCAGTCTCTCCCGCTCCTCTTCCTCCTGCTTCTGTTTCTGCATGGCACTGAGGAGGCGCTCGGAGCGCACCACCAGCACTTGATGCTGGTGGTCCATTTCGATGCGGCTCATCACCGTGCCCTAAGCGGATCAACACAACCGAGAAGAACTTTAGGACCATTTTTATCAAAAACATTTGGTTTGGACAACAGTATGGGGACATCTGACATTTCCAGCCATATGTGGTTCCTCCCCAAACTGTTACCACCATGATTGAAATCATGAAATTGTCCCTTCACTTGAACTAGAAGACCTAAAGCCAGCACAAAGCCAGCTCCATGAAGATATGCTATAGAAGTAGAAGATCTCCTGGTGAAAAGCTTTAAAACTCAATCCTTTGAAATGGAACCATCTGTACCTGACTTTACCAAGACCCTTGTGGTTGAATGTATGCAAATCTCCACAAATCCAGAGGAACATCTTGCTCCCAGAAGAGTGGAGGTTGTTATAGCAGCAAATAGGGGAGTAAATGTGGAATGGAATGTTCAAAAAGTCCATATAAATCTTCTGTTTAGGTGCCACAAACCTTGGTCCATACAGACTTGGTTCTTCACACAATACAATATCTCTTAGATTTTCACACATCCTTGGTTTTCTTTTGCTTCTTCTGCCTGATGTTCTTCGTTCCATAATCATTCAGTTATTCGTATTATGTACATCAGTTCAGTAAATTTTTTTCTTTTCCAATTCGATCAGTTCTTCTTCAGTAATTTTATTATCCCCCCCCTTTTTTTCCCTTCCATATCCTTTAGTTTGTCCTTCTATATTCATATAGAAAACCAATAATCTTCAGAAATATCAATTGATATAAAAATATAGTATATTCCCATAAAATGCGATTATAAAATCTATCTTCTATTTATAGAACATAAATATCTCTATTTATAAATTCTGTATTTATATACAATTTATACAGTTTGTCCTTCTACATTTTTATAATCGATAAATTTCAACTATTTTTTGTTCCTGATATATCCAGCAATTTTTCTTTCCATATTCATCAGTTTTTTCCTTCGGGTTTATCAGTTCAGTTCTTCCTTTCAAATGGTTCCCTATTCAATTCTCTTATCAATTATTCAAACCCCTCGCCCCCATGCCTCAATTGTTCCATGTCTCTTATTCCTTCGCTTCCAAATCTTTTTCCAGCTCTTATCTCCATATCTTCTCAGTCTTCCCTTCTCACATTACTCAATTAAGACCTGAATTTCCTCTTGTCCTGTGCCTCCTCCTCCCCCAATGAGTCTCACTTCTCCCCTCGATGTCTTTTTGCTTTCTCCACTAGACCTCTCTTGGTCTAAAACTGACTTTCTCTCTCTTCTATACATCGATATCTATGAGTATTTAACATATTTGTGATGGCCATCAATCCATATGCCAACCAGGTGGAACACTTGTCACTGTGTGGTATTGATTTGAATATAATTGACTGTGTGTGCAAAGAGAAGCACCCAAGCTCATTAGTAAAGTCAGGAGAATTGAATAGAGAAGAACTTGAATTTGAAATTTCTGGAAGAACTGAAAGATATGTAAAAGATGGCAAAATAAAAGGAAGAAAGACCCGATTGATATGGAAGGAAGATCTGAAGTAGAGTGTATGGATTAAAAAAAAAAAAAAGACCTGATAGATATGGAAATACTGTTACAGGCAGAAAGAACTGAAAGTTTTGGAAAGAAGAACTGATGGAGATGAAAGAAAATGAACTGAACGACATTTCGAAGGAAGCACCGATGGAATACGAATACATGGAATGATGTGGAAAGCAAGAAAAAAAAATGGAGGGGAGAAACTCCAGCCTGACCGGAATTCATTCCAAAAGGTGTAAGGTTCAGGTTTCGGAGCTCTGTTGCAGATCTTTGAGGATCCCTAACCCATGTGACTCATATCTTCATGGAGCTGGCTTTGTCATGCTGGAACAGGTTTGGTGTTCCTAATTTTAGTGGAGGAAAAGTTCATCCTACCACCCCCAAAGACACCCAATACACTTGTGTGCCTCCAAGGGATGGATGAATAGAGGCTGGATGGATGGATTTATTCTTGCCTGTTCTTTCTGAAGCTTTTTTTATGTGGCATAGATTCATCTCTTTTTCTATTCTTCCTGTTCCATCCCATCTTTTTTTTTCAAAACTCTATCCATCTTATTTCCTCCCTACCTTTTGAAAGAGCATCTCTCTCTCTCTCTCTCTCTCTCTCTCTCTCTCTCTCTCTCTCTCTCTTTGCCATCTTCCTTCCTTTTATTCCATCCTTGGATCATTGTACCCTCTCTTCCATTCTGATCTTCCCTTTCCTTCCTTACCACCATTTTCTTTCTCTTTTTTCTTAAATTCTACCTTGTCTGGCATTTGTTCCATTTCCGCTTCCTTTCCATCTTTCTCGCTCTGACATTCCTTACATCCTTCTGTCTTCTGTATCTTTTCTTTCATTTTTAGTTCTTCCTTCCCTTCACTTTCCTTGCCATTCCTTTCTATACATTTGTGTGTCTCCAATGGAGGGTGTAGTTCAGTGGTGCAGGTATTGCACTCTGGATTGGAAAGTCAAAAGGTCAAAATCACAGCTGGGCCCTTAAGCAAGGCCCTTAACCCTTAACTGCTCCGGTGTAAGTTGCTCTGCCAAAGCTTTAAAAGTAAACTTTGTGAAATCTAAAATAGAACTATAATGGCTGGAAAAGTCAGAGGCCCCAATATATATTACTATACATGTGAAAACACCTCTGATAAATGCAACATTATACACATGCCTTACTTAATCAAAATCAATAAATCAGCTGCAAAATTAGAGTGAATTTTCAAAAATGATCCTTGATTAGTTCCACAAATCTTATTATAGACCTAATTTCCTTCTCATCACTCCACCAGTATGTGCGAGTGTGTAAAAGGAAAAAAAAAAAAAAAAAAAGAACAGACGCATTTGTTTCGCTGGAAACATTCATTCAAGCATGAAACAACATATTAAATGGGTAAAAGATTGATGTGTTCCACTGGTGTTTGAGCGCTTTTAATACATATATGATTAATTAACAATATAGTGTATAATAGTTAAAAAAAAAAAATTATATGTACTAGAAAAAAAACAGCTGTGATTTAAAAAAATAAAAAAATAAATAATAAAAAGTGGTACAAGGCACTTTATCAGGGTTGACTGATAAAAGACAAGAGCAAAAAAAAAAAAAACTAAAGTGTACTCCATAAACAGAAGTAGATTTAACAGAATGTTAGCTGGATATGTAATAGACATCAGTTTTCTAGCCTGAAGTCGGCTTCAGGTTTTTTATTCCCCCTAAAAGCACCCCTCCTGTAAAACATATGCACTGCCTAAGTAGTCAAGCTAATCCAGATGTTACACCATCTTTGCCATCGTCTCCACCTCTATTTACACAAATGCAATATACAGAAGAAAGGGGTATATACAGTGAGGAAAATAAATATTTGAACATCCTGCTATTTTGCAAGTTCTCCCACTTAGAAATCATGGAGGGGTCTGAAATTGTCATCGTAGGTGCATGTCCACTGTGAGAGACATAATCTAAAAAAAATAAATCCAGAAATCACAATGTATGATTTTTAAACTATTTATTTGTATGATATAGCTGCAAATAAGTATTTGAACACCTGAGAACGTCAATGTTAATATTTGGTACAGTAGTCTTTGTTTGCAATTACAGAGGTTAAACGTTTCCTGTAGTTTTTCACCAGGTTTGCACACACTGCAGGAGGGATTTTGGCCCACTCCTCCACACAGATCTTCTCTAGATCAGTCAGGTTTCTGGTCTGTCGCTGAGAAACACGAAGTTTGAGCTCCCTCCAAAGATTCTCTATTGGGTTTAGGTCTGGAGACTGGCTAGGCCACGCCAAAACTTTGATATGCTTCTTACAGAGCCACTCCTTGGTTATCCTGGCTGTGTGCTTCGGGTCATTGTCATGTTGGAAGACCCAGCCTCGACCCATCTTTAATGCTCCAACTGAGGGAAGGAGGTTGTTCCCCAAAATCTTGCAATACATGGCCCCGGTCATCCTCTCCTTAATACAGTGCAGTCACCCTGTCCCATGTGCAGAAAAACACCCCCAAAGCATGATGCTACCACCCCCATGCTTCACAGTAGGGATGGTGTTCTTGGGATGGTACTAATCATTCTTCTTCCTCCAAACACGTTTAGTGGAATTATGACCCAAAAGTTCTATTTTGGTCTCATCTGACCACATGACTTTCTCCCATGACTCCTCTGGATCATCCAAATGGTCATTGGCAAACTTAAGACGTGCCTGGACATGTGCTGGTTTAAGCAGGGGAACCTTCCGTGCCATGCATGATTTCAAACCATGACGTCTTAGTGTATTACCAACAGTAACCTTGGAAACGGTGGTCCCAGCTCTTTTCAGGTCATTGACCAGCTCCTCCCGTGTAGTTCTGGGCTAATTTCTCACCTTCCTTAGGATCATTGAGACCCCACGAGGTGAGATCTTGCATGGAGCCCCAGTCCGAGGGAGATTGACAGTCATGTTTAGCTTCTTCCATTTTCTAATGATTGCTCCAACAGTGGACCTTTTTTCACCAATCTGCTTGGCAATTTCCCTGTAGCCCTTTCCAGCCTTGTGGAGGTGTACAATTTTGTCTCTAGTGTCTTTGGACAGCTCTTTGGTCTTGGCCATGTTATTAGTTGGATTCTTACTGATTGTATGGGGTGGACAGGTGTCTTTATGCAGCTAACGACCTCAAACAGGTGCATCAAATTTAGGATAATAAATTTAGTTGAGGTGGACATTTTAAAGGCAGACTAACAGGTCTTTGAGGGTCAGAATTCTAGCTGATAGACAGGTGTTCAAATACTTATTTGCAGCTGTATCATACAAATAAATAGTTTAAAAAGCATATATTGTGATTTCTGGATTTTTTTTTTAGATTATGTCTCTCACAGTGGACATGCACCTACGATGACAATTTCAGACCCCTCCATGATTTCTAAGTGGGAGAACTTGCAAAATAGCAGGGTGTTCAAATACTTATTTTCCTCACTATACATGTATTAGGATCAATAGGATTGAATTTCCCAAAAACAAAAATTGGGGGTCCTTGGAGGCAGTCAATAACTGTAAGACAGCCTGTGGAGAAGGCAGCAGATGGGGATGGGCTGCTTATGTCTGGATCCCCTGGTGCTCAGTGCTGTGTAGCATGGGCAGCAGTTGAAAGGTTGTGGCCAGGCTGAATATGACAGAAATCAATTTTTCCTTATTCTGAAGGGGTACAGTTCCTGGAGAGAAGACGCAACAGAACCAATAGTTATTTTTAGAAAACCAGACTGTCCATTGTAAACTTCTTTTGTCCGATTTGCTAGCTGAACTAAACAAGTAGTTGAAGTGCAAAGAACAGAGTCAATGACAGTTAAGCAAAAACTTGGTCAGCAGCTCTTGGGATAGGTTACACTTGCTCAAGTGGCAAAGGAAGGACAGTGTCTACTGGGCCTTTTACACTATGGAGTCAATATGAGTCTCCAATTTTAGATCCTGTGCATTTTCCTTGATGGTCAGTGGTGGATGAGGTCGCCGGAGTGTTTGGCCTGAAGTCCAGTATCATTCCCATTTGAACGTGCTGTCCATGGATGGAGTCCTCCTCCACCAGAGATTGATAGAGAGGTCTGGTGAGGTGCTGTTCAGAAAAGCATCGGGTTGAGCATTCACTCCTGAGGAGCGCAGGTTGCAATTTACTGGATGTGAATTTTCCCTTGATGTAAACTTCCGCCTGTCTGTCAGAAAGCTGCTGTTGACACAAAGAGCTGGGTTTATGACACAAGAGAAGATCGGAGATGAAGGTATTGACAGTCAAAATTGAAGTCCACACATGGAATCCTTGCCTAAGTCCCTGGTTTGTTGAGGTACTGCAGGACATACTGTAGTCCCCTGTAAGCAGCATCATCCGATGACCAGTTTACTCAGTAAGCAAACTAAAGCCGGTCCAGCAAAGGTAATGTCCTTTTAAACTCTCAAAGTGTAAAGACCATCGGTGTCCAAGCAATAGGTTTGTAGTCATTAATTAAGACTGCCTTTAAAATCTTAAAATCCACAGTAGAACTTTTTTAGGTTGTCAGCCAGTTGTTGATTTTCAACAGATCAAAGATCCTTGAAGCTTTTTTTCAGTTCTGAAGAGTAGATTCTTTCATGTGATTTTGGCCTCATTATACATTGTGTCCCCACTTCTGTAAGCCTTTTCTTTGGCTGGACAAAGTTGACCGAGTTTATCCATGTTGTTGTAAGTTAAATAGGTCCCAAAGGAAACCCATGTCCAAGCAGAACCTCATGCCACAGTATCAGTAAGACTGATCCAGGTCAGTGACTGCAGCTTGGAATATACTATAATCAGTAAAGTGTATTATTTAAATTTAAGACCTTTGGCAGACGCCCTTGTCCAAAACGACTTACAGCAAACGAAGTGCCCCAACAGTTTTTTATTCTGGGTGTCACAGTGGTCCAGTATCTCAGAGAATAATAGCAAACAAGTCCGGGTGTTTTTCCTACATGTAATTTGACCAGCCAGCTTTTTCGGCACCACAAACTTGAGGAGGGATCTAACAATCACCAGGATAACAAGGAAAACTCTAGCGGCGAAGAAAAGGGCAGTTGATAAAGAGCACAGTGCATCATCAATTGTACGTACCTTTAATAATATAAAACATAATGCACTACCTTCTGTTTTCTCCAAAGACTCCATAGTGTGATCCACTTTAAACAGCTGGAAGTCCAGCGGATGTGATGTGTCGTGTGGAATGAATAAGTTCAGCCAGATTTCTAGGAAGCACAATGCTAGAAAGGTCCTTGCTTGTCCACGTAAGTAAGAAGTTCTTATTGTTTTGTTGGCAAGAGAGCTTAAATTCACCAGGTGAAAACTCTGCATCGGGGTCCATCGGGGACAATGTGGCAATGTAACGCCACATTGTCGCATTACAAGTCGCATTCATTCCAACAAATTTTTATAGTCCTTGTGCGATTGTTTTTTGTCAGACTGTACAAACTTGATCCGCACATCACACTGTAGGATCTCAGTGGTCGTAAAACTCTGACGTTATGTCATCGAAGGGTCACGTTCAGATCAGCGTGTTCTCTACCAGCAAAAAGTTTTTTTGTTCTTGATAAACATGTCATACCAACACTCCTTTTCCCTCCATAAATCAGTAAGTTTTACATCTTGCTGTACTCTCCACCTGACTTGTTTAAAAATACTTCGTAAAGTGGTTGTTGCGCCAATTGCGTCATCAGGTTCGGCACTCTTATTGGTTCTTGGCTTGACGGACGTCGTCAGAGATGTCACAATACAGGAATCTTTTGATACTGCCAGAATTCGGATGACCAAATCGTAGCCAAAATGTCCCGTAAAATTGGTCAAAATTTGCCAAAAGTATGTTCAGCACACTTTGTCCAAGGTAAAGGTTATAGAAATAAGTGACTAAAACCAGAACAAACTACAAAAAATTAAGAGCTCCAAACCAAAACCTCTTGGATGTACCCTCTTGGTCCATATCCCACATTCCTTAGTTTCTTCCTTTCTTCCATATCCCTTTAGCTTTTCCTTTTTTCCCCCTCACCTATGCCAGTTTTATCATCCAAATCCCTTTATAGTTTTCCCTCTTTCCCATCCCTTAGTTCTTAATTACTCGGGTTCTATCCAACATGGTGTCCCTCATCACTAAGACTGAGGCATTAAGAAAACAGAGAAATTTTTTTCCTCAGTAGATCCATCAAACAATGAGTACTGGCACACTTTTATGTGCTGGTCGTGTTTAATTACTTCAATATAACTTTAGTCCCTTCTGTCCAACATTCACTGACTGTCATTTATTCTAAGATCCATGTCTGATTAAAAAAAAAAAAAAAAAAAAAAAAGTTTAATTTGGCCAAAAAAGGTGTCTTTTTATGTTATTGAAACATAGTGATGACTGCATTCAGTCAAAGGTGAGAGGACAACAACAGGTGGCAGCACGAGGCTGCACGCACAGTCAGAGCGAGCACCAACCTTAATACAATAAGTCAGTGTGTCAAAAGACATCGTCTAATGTACGTCAGCTCTCCTCACACGCGAGTTTCTTGCCAGAAACATGATCCCACTTCTGCAGCCACCCTACTCAGGTTGGGCTCCTGCTGACTTTGTCCTCTAGCTCCAAGGTCGCCATTTTGACACCATTGTGGAGATCTAGAGCGAATAGCAGAAGGTGCTTGATGCTAATTGAAACGGAGATTTCCAGGACACATTCCAGAAGTAGCAGGAACGCTGTGTTGCTGTGAAGGGGACTATATTGAAGGTGAAAAAGTGCTTTCTTGTAAACAGAGCGAGTCTCAAAACTTTCTGATACCACCGCATATACACACGTGTCCACTCACTCACACAGCCCCCACACACCCACCTTAATCTTGCGCATTAGTGTGTCGATGGTGGCATCCAGGTCCTGGATCTGTTTGCTCATTTCCTGTTTGCTCTCTTTGAGGCCGGTCACAACCTCGTTGAGCATGCCGATCCGCTTCTTCAGGCTGCGTAGCTTCACCAGGCCATCAATGCTGTTGGGCAAACACACACACACACACACACACACACGTACGTACACAACTGTGAATTTAATCAAACCTCTTTTCAAGTTCCCAGAGGACAGATGACCTCAGCCTGATGACTTTAACTCCCAGCGGACTCCAAAATAGCCGAGCAGTTTAATTACTTTGCTTCATCAAAGACACTACTTAAATTCTGCCCACATAACTGTTTTAAGATTCCCACATTGCTACCGAAATGTCATATTCATTTTACTTTTTTACGTCCAAGAGAGCAATTTAAATTTAGGCTGGAGGCGCCATCCATTACACGACGGCTACTGTAGCAATTTGGAACTTACATAAAAAATAAACGATGTCTACTTATTATCAATCTAAATCTTAAACACTCATTTAAAGGAAGGAATTAAAGTTAGCGTTCGCTTGAAATAGCGTGTAATAAATTTAGTTATTTACAATTAGGATGGACCACTTTGTCCAGGACGTCCTGATTAACCTTGGTGGTAAGTTTCCACTTCAATTTACCTCAAGTAAAGGAAGTGAAAATGAAGGTCAATTAGGGTTCGATTCCTTGAGGAACCAAGCAACAAAGAGAAACTTTAGCTAAGGCTAGCTAACAGCAGCTTCATTCCTAATACCCCGTGGTAACCAGCATGCTAACATCCTGACTAGCTAAACATAAAGCTTACAAAGCAACAGGTAACAGCAAAAAACAGGCTCATTCACTCAGTGTTTGGTGGATATTTAGTGTTTACTAATACATTGGTGAAAAGGCCAAATGGCCAAAAGTATTTATATATATATATATATATATATATATATATTATATATATATACACACATACACACACATATGCAGGCATTTTATTTTTAATTGTTTATAAAATGTAAACTGTTGTTCACAAATGTTAATAAACTGCATTAATAAAAACATTTTTTTTTAAGTATTCTGAGGTAAAAAAAATTGAAAAAAAGCATATGGAATGGTAAGAATAGTCAGTAACAACAAACTTCTCAACCCTGCTTTTATTCTACTCTGCAAAATGATAGTTTCATACTAAAAATGGGTTTTTCCAGCGCTAATCCCTTAATTTAATGCGACTTTACAATTGAGCCAACACAGCACTTTTTTCCCCAACAAAGCAACACTTCATTAAATATCTCCTGTAGTAATGAAGGATTTATATACAATGCAAACTAATAGGATTTCAAATTGTATCAGTATACTGGAAGCAAAATACTAATTTTGGAAGGTTTAATCCCCAGCTATGGGGGTGTTCGGTGGGATGTGGTAATAAATGCTTACCGAGGTTTGTGTTTTCTCTTGCACATCCACATGCGTACTGTCTTTTGCATCTTAACGCATGCAGTGGCACGATATAGCATCTTATTCTTCACTGGAAAGACGAGAGAAAGGAAGAAGTTCACTGGTTGTTCAATGGAAAAGTTGTGCATTAACACAGTTCCACATCAGGAATGTTATAAATGTTGTATTAGCAGTAAATGTTGTATGGAAAAACCTTTCCTAATAAAAACAAAAATAATTATCAAACATGAAAACATACGCAAATCATTTTTTTTTTAATAAACTAGAGTTAGCGCAGTGTCGCTGTCCTCTGGAAATAAGACTTTTTTTAAACATGCATGAAATAATTTTTTGCTATAGTTTCTTTAGAGTTTTATGTCCTGCTTCAAGAATTTCTCTCAAAAAGAGAAAATCCTGACAATTCCGCATATCGCGGAAACACACACTATACACACCTGTATTACTCAAATGGGGTCTAAGAAATGTGAACTATTTAAATTTTCTATTTAATGAATCAATTGAAAAAAACAAACACTGATTTAGTCTATTTGATTTTTCTGTATTTTATTTTCATAAAATATTAAATATTGTTTTATATTATTTAACCAAGCAGGAATTTTATTTAAAATAGTTTTAAAAATGTAAACTGTTTTTCACAAATATTAAGAATTAAAAAAAACTGCGTTAACAAAAAACTCAATTTCATTTCTTATGTGTGTGTGTGTGTGTGTGTGTGTATATATATATATGTGTGTGTGTGTTTATGTCTGTGTATATCTATGTATTGCCTATATGTCAGTGTATGTTTAAATATATAGATGTATATCTATCTATCTAGGGAGGTGGTAGCTCAGTGGTTAAGGCATTGGGCTTTGGATCAGAAGATCACAGGTTCAAATCCCACCACCACCAAGTTGCCACTGCTGGGCCCTTGAGCAAAGCCCTAAAACCCTCCCCTGCTCAGTTGTAAGTCGCTCTGGATAAGGGCGTCTGCCAAATGCCGCAAATGTAAATGTATCTATCTATCTATCTATCTATCTATAAACACACACACACACACACACACACACACATACATATAATATATATATATATATATATATATATATATATACATATGTCTCAGTATATCTATGGACAGTATTTCTATAGGTGTCTACATACTTGTGTACATATGTAAGCCTATCTGTTTCTAAACACGTGTGTCTGTCTATATACATGTGTACATACAGTACAGACCAAAAGATTGGACACACCTTCTCATTCAAAGAGTTTTCTTTATTTTCATGACTATGAAAATTGTAGAGTCACACTGAAGGCATCAAAACTATGAATTAACACGTGGAATTATATACATAACAAAAAAGTGTGAAACAACCGAAAATATGTCATATTGTAGGTTTTTCAAAGTAGCCACCTTTTGCTTAGATTACTGCTTTGCACACTCTTGGCATTCTCTTGATGCCTACTTTGAAGAACCTACAATATGACATATTTTCAATTCACTTTTGTGTTATGTATATAATTCCACATGTGTTAATTCATAGTTTTGATGCCTTCAGTGTGACTCTACAATTTTAATAGTCATGAAAATAAAGAAAACTCTTTGAATGAGCAGGTGTGTCCAAACCTTTGGTCTGTACTGTATAAATAATATATATAAACTTATGGTCTGTACTGTATATATAATATACTGTATATATAATATACTGTATATACTGTATATATAATATACAGACCAAACTTTTGGTCTGTACTGTATACGTAACTATGTCTATATATGTCTACGTCAGTGTCGTTCATTTATAGCTACACATACACACAAACACACACGTCTATGTAGGTCTATTTAGATTTCTGTATGTATATATGAACATCTGGCTTAAATGAATGTTAAGGTAAAGAGTGTGTGTGTGTGTGTGTGTATGACGTACATTTGATGACGGACAGCGCGCACCACTGCACCTTCTTCCAGCGGCTGCAGATGAGCCACTTGTTGACCCTCTTCACCAATTCAGCCAAATGATCCGGATCCGACTTCATTATCTGGTCGAACTCGGCGAACTGACGAGAAAGAAACAAAATGAAGGAAAGAAACAGAAAGATAGATGGTTTATTAGACAAAAGAATGGATGAATTGATAGATGGATACATACATACAGAATCGATTGATAAGCAGAGTTTTTACAGCTGCCTATTTTTTCCTGTCTTTCACAGCTGGTTTTAATGGAAAGTTTTCACTCAACACATCCTCACACCACTTCTCCTCTGATCTAAAATATAACTTCTCTTCATCTCCGTTTCCTCACTGGCTCGAACCATTAACCTGCCTTACTTTCACCTTAACGTTAAAATCTTACCTTTCCAGGTCTGAAGAAAACTCGAGTGAGTCCAAACTTGTAGTCACGTTCATTCAGGCCCAAAGCTTTAAACAGAGCCTGTGCAGTGGAGTAAAGCAAACAGAGACAAATTACCACCTCGTGTAGAACATTTCAGAAACATCTCACACACACACAGATTCATGTGGAAGGAGGATTTCAGTAATCCTGCTTTAATCCGGACATAAACACATCATTCACACTAGCAACTTTCTTTACAAAGGTAGAATGAGTGCATTAGAAAGAAAGAGGGCATTAGAAAGAAGGAAAAAATAAAAGGGTATTAGAAAGAGCAAAAGAAAGAAAGAGAGAGAGGGCATTAGAAAGAATGAAAAAAGTAAGAGGATATTAGAAAGAAAGAAAGAAAGAAAGAAAGAAAGAAAGAAAGAAAGAAAGAAAGAAAGAAAGAAAGAAAGAAAGAAAGAAAGAAAGAAAGAAAGAAAGAAAGAAAGAGAGAAAAAAGAAAGAAAGCATTACGAAAGAGAGAATGCATTAGGAAAGAAAGAATGCATTAGGAAGAAAGAAAAGAAAAAGAGAATGCATTAGGAAAGAGAGAATGCATTAGGAAAGAAAGAAAGAAAGAAAGAAAGAAAGAAAGAAAGAAAGAAAGAAAGAAAGAAAGAAAGAAAGAAAGAAAGAAATCATTAGGAAAGAAAGAAAGGAAAAGAGAATGCATTAGGAAGGAAGGAAAGAAAGAAGTTGTTTTCATGTTCGTGTTTTAAACACAGCTGTATGTAAGAGCAGCTGTGTGACCTTGCAGAACAGTCGGGGGTCGAGCCGTGTGAGTTTGGGGGGCATGTACTGCTTGTACATGTTGTAGAGCTCATGGAAAGGAGCACGGGAAGGGAAACCACCCTGCATCAAGTCCAGGACCGAGACCATCCCTGAGAAAGAGAACACACAGTTTATCTACTATCCTGTGCTCCACAGGGTTCAGTAAATATGGATATAACAGTAGAAAGAGAAATGTATGGACTGAAGCCCATAAAACTGAACTTGATCGATTTGATTTGCGCTCGAAGGTTGAGTGCATGACTACGGCCATCGATACAGCAGACCACCAAAATGGCACCGGTTTATTGACCACTTTCATCAATAAAAGTTTTTTCGCAGCCCGAATTCAATCTGACTCTCGGCTGAAGACATCGATCATGTGGATGAGACCAGATTTTGTATTTAGGGGACGGACTTTATCATCCATATGTGGTTCTTTCCTAAACTGTTGAAATGCGGTAGAAATTTTCCCTCCACTTGAACTACTGTAGGAGACCCAAACCTGTTCCAGCTTGGCAATGCCCTTGTGTACAAAGCCAGCTTCATGAAGATATGGGTTTGGCATAGAAGATCTTGACCTTTAAGCTTTAATCAGTACCTGACTTTACTCACATCCTTGTAGCTTAAATCTCTACAATATCTAGTGGAACATTTTCCCCAGGAGCGAGGAGAACATCATATAAGCAAACGATGACTCGATGTCTAATCGGATGTCCGTAAAGCGCATACCAATGGTTACGACGGTTATGACGAAGAGGTGGAATAGCACTAACCTGAACACTGGAGCTGCGACAGGATCTGCGACCCTTCGAACTGGTGGCTCACCATCTTCAGATTGGGCTTCACGCAGCGGATAAATCCGGAACCCTGAAATTTCAGAAATTAGAGAACGGATTTTTTTAAAAATTACAAAATTCCTTAGGCCTCCTCAGAGTCCTCCTCTGAGACCGCTTTCGATCAAATGAATCAGAACCTTAACCAAAGCAGAAGGTCCACAGATGGTGGACCTTAATGAAAGATCATGCTAATGAGATAAAGCTCGTTCGAGTGTAATTGGAGTGTGCTTGATTCGATAATTACCGTGCTGCGGAGCTTGTCCAGCAGGATGTTCAGCTGGGTCTGTTCGGGATCAAAGAAAAAGAACCGGTATTAGCGACAGCGAGTCCTCGGAAATTCGCCAGACAAACTCCGCTTCGGGATTTATTCAAACTCCTCCAGCAGAAACCGATGTCTCCATGCATCTCCATCCATCTCCATGGATACCACATGCAAAGAGACTACAGTAGATTCATGCAGTTTTAACCATAAAAGTATGAATTTCTTTCCCTTCTTTCCCACCAGACTATGACATGGGAGCTGATCATCTTGAGCAGTATAATACGTCATGAATTTTTTACATTTGGCTCATTAATATTCGGGCTGTTGATCGATTAAAATATTTAATCTTTAAATTATCTGTTCTAAATGCACCTTAAAATAATACTTTTGAATTTTTCAATACTCAACATGTTCATGGTAAAGAATATCGATGCTTTATGGAAATGTATGTTTAACAAACTCAAGAGCATGAAGACAAGATGCTCGCAAACGTTTTAAAGTAACGATGCGGTTTTAAATGGCGTAAATCATCAGGACGAAGTGAACAAACTGAACTTTTGCTATGTTTCCACACGGACGGTTAACGAGGTGACAAGTGGTACCGACTTTCATACGGATTACAAAAGTAAGAGGGTATTAGAAAGAAGGAAAGAAAGAGTGCATTAGAAAGAATGAAAAAAGTAAGAGGATATTAGAAAGAAAGAAAGAAAGAAAGAAAGAAAGAAAGAAAGAAAGAAAGAGAAAGAAAGAAAGTGCATTAGAAAGAAGGAAGGAAAAAAGAAAGAAAGAAAGATCATTAGGAAGAAGGAAAGAA
>JBCEWE010000097.1:690146-787646 GCA_039877035.1 Silurus lanzhouensis | reverse complement strand
CACGGTCCCTCTAATAAACTCATTTCTAATCCGGTCCATCCTCGTCACTCTTTTAGTCAACGCCACAGCGAAAATATGACTTAATAACTTAATATAACAAACACGTTCGTCCTGCGTTGCGTCGCACGTACCGTCTCGTAGCACACGGCTCCTGCGAAATGTCTGATGATGAACCCTTCGTCGTCCCTCACGTTCCTGTGCACCGTGAGCTTCGACTTCCTGGGAACCTGCAGCGCAGACAGACGATTTGATTAGCATATAAATCACTGTCCGTCCGCAGGCAAACTCGTACACGCGACCGCGGACCCTTGCTGGGGCACATGCGCCGATCGCTGTCTTGCTGTGTTGAATATTATATACAGTATGATATATATACTGTATACACAATATTAAAGCGAACACATACATACTCATGTGTCGTACAGAATTAGGGTTGCATGTATAGTGTCAAACATCTGCCTATTTGCAATGTGTGTGTGTGTGTGTGTGTGTGTGTGTGTGTGTGTGTGTGTGTGTGTGTGTATATACACTCACACTTAAGCGGAAATGGTTTTTGTGCTTGTTGTGGACGGTTTCAGTAAAGTGCTGATCGCTTGGCTGAGGTAGACGGTTTTCTTCATCCAGAATGTCCAGGATGCCCACTAGCTTCGACTCTACCAGGTCTGAAACACACAAGTATATAGTAGAAATGTGCATCTTCGTAACTGAACATTCATTCAACACAATGCAAGGAAAAAAAATATCTGATGCTGTGCAATTCAATATGTGCAATTCAAGAACAGAACCTTTGGAAGATGCATTGAGCAACATTTTGAAGACAGTGAGGCGCAAGAAAAGTTTCTTCTCCCAAGGTAATCTACCTCATGAATATTTAAATGCCCTCCCCATTGTGCAATAAAATAAAACATATGTGCAATACCACTTTTACTAATCTAAATCTCTCCTTTTTTTCTGTATTAATACTCTATTTATTGATTTTCTTTAGAAAAAAGAAATTAAGAAAATGTCCAAAACACTGAATAAAAAATTTAGAATATTCAAATCCTGTTGTCCACTAACTTTTGACATTTGACATATCGTTTGGATAAAATTTATCTTTGGTTGAAAAAAAAACACTAACACTTAATTTATATATAAACATTTTTTTTTTTTTTAAATATAAAAACATTTTTTTTTACATTTTTTCAATCAAAAATTCTATTTATTATTATATAAAAAAACATTGCATCCATTGGATTTATTCCATTTATTCTATTTATTTTTTAGCGAATATTATCAAATATTTTTGATATTATTAAACCGAGCAGGCATTTTATTTCAGATTGTTTAATTAAAAGAGCGACAAGCAATTTTTCCCCTTAAACTGCACCAAAAAAAAAAATAAAATAAAATAAAAAAACACTTAAAAAAAAAACGGGGTTCGTACCAGAACACGAATTTTTACACCTCAAATACAAATAATATATATATCAAATATATTATATATATTATATATATATATATATATATATATATACAGTGCCCTCCACTATTATTGGCACCCCTGTTTAAGATGTGGTCGTGGACTTCAAAAATTCTCCTTTTTTTTTTTAAACAACATAGAACCCAAATGCAAAAAAAAGAGAAAAATCCAACCTTTTATTTAAGTACATTACTTTGGTGGTAAAAAAAAAATCACACATTTAGAAAAAAAAAAAAAACTTGAAATCATGTGTGCCACAATTATTGGCACCCCTGATGTTAATACTTTGTACAACCTCCTTTTGCCAACAAGACAGCACTTAATCTCCTCCTATAACATTTCACAAGATTGGAGAACACAGAGAGAGGGATTTTTGACCATTCTTCTTTGCACAATCTTTCTAGATCATCCAGTGTCCTGGTTCCTCTCTTATACACTCTTCTCTTTAGCTCGCCCCACAGGTTTTTGATTGGGTTGGGGTCTGGGGACTGAGATGGCCATGGGAGGACCTTGAGTTTGTGACTGCTGAACCACTTTTGTGTAGATTTTGCCACATGTTTTGGATCATTATCCTGCTGAAAGACCCAATGACGACCCATCTTCAGCTTTCTGGCAGAGGCCATCAGGTTTTTATTTAAAATATCCTGGTACTTCAAAGCGTTCATAATGCCATGCACCCTAACAAGGTTCCCAGGGCCTTTGGAAGAGAAACAGGCCCACAGCATCACAGATCCTCCACCATACTTCACGGTGGGCATGAGGTGCTTTTCGGCATACTCATCTTTTGTTTTACGCCAGACCCACTTAGTGTTTGTTGCCAAAAAGTTCAATCTTAGTCTCATCTGACCAAAGCACACGATCCCAGTTGAAGTCCCAGTACCGCTTAGCAAACTCCAGACGTTTACGTTTGTGAGTGTTAGTGAGAAAAGGCTTTTTCCTTGCATGCCTCCCAAACAGCTTGTTGGCATGTAGAGAGCGTCTGATGGTTGTTTTGGAGACTCTGTGACCCCAAGATGCCACTCTTTGATGCAATTCTGTGACGGTGAGCTTGGGAAATTTCTTTACTTCTCTTACCATCCTCCTCACTGTGCGTTGTGGCAAGATAAACTTGGGAGCTCTTCCAGCCTTGTTTGTCACTGTTCCAGTTGTTTTAAACTTCTTAATGATTCCTCTGACTGTAGATACCGGCAAGTTAAGGCGAGTGGCTATTTTCTTGTAGCTATTGCCTGACTTATGAAGGTCGACACACATCTGCCTTACTTGAATGGTGTGTTCTCTTGTCTTTGCCATGTTGACAAATGGGTAAGAGAATTAGGCCTCTGTGTCACGTCATATTTATACCCCAGGGAAACAGGAAATCATGAATTACTAATTAAAAGTCCCTAGATACCCTGACCAACCTTAGCAACTACAGAAAAATATATTAAAAAAAAAAAAATTAATTTTTCAGAGGAATTGTTAGGGGTGCCAATAATTGTGGGACACATGATTTCAATTTTTTTTTTTTTTCTAAATGTTTACCACCAAAGTTATGTACTTAAATGAAAGGTTGGATTTTTCTCTTTTTTTGCATTTGGGTTCTATGTTGTTTTAAAAAAAAGGAGAATTTTTAGAAGTCCACGACCACATCTTAAACAGGGGTGCCAAAAATTGTGGAGGGCACTGATATATATATATATATATATATATAGCAAGAGTGAGAGTCACCCAGCTTTTGAAACCAATTGGTGTGCACAGCGCATTACAGGCACTCAGCATAAACAAAACAAATTTTTCCATCAGCCCTCAGACGGAGGGTTCGCACCAGCACCAGTGCATACGAGCTCTCACAGATTCACAGATGGAGTAAAGTAATAACGATAGAGCAGAGTTCAGCTGAGCAGCCTTCACACAGACAAATAAATCCCTCTCCATTTGTGTTCCCCGAACAGTCCTTCCTAAACACGCCTGCATCATTTTCTCTCTTTCGCCCTTTTACTCACTTTATTTCGAACCCGCTGCATCAATATTTAGATATCATTAATATGTAATGCTACATTCCCTAAAGATTAGTGTGTCCAGCATTAATACTGATAACAGAGCTTCCAGCATCCATGTAGTGAAAAAAACCCACACTGAGAACACACACACACACACACACACACACACACACACATACACACACATACACACACATACACACACATACACACACATACACACACACACACACACATACACACAGACACATCTGGTGTAGTCCGAAAACAGTAGCACCAGTAATGTTCAGGATTTTTCTTTCTTTTTTTTTTTTTTCTTTTTTTTTGTCGTTTTAAAAGACTTAAAAATTCAACTTAAAAATACCTTTGATTATTAACATTTTATTTGCATTATTTATTATAAATCAAATAAAATGATTAGAATAAATTGAACGTGAGTCAGAACTGAAATCCAGATGTTTATTCCTCATGTAGAAATCCTACTTTTAACATATTTTTATATATTAAAATAAACACCATAATATTTTTATTATTATTATTATTATTATTATTATTATTATTAGGCAATATTATCATTGTTTATATTGTTTTATTTGATCTTTTGTGTTTTGTTTTTTTACTCTTTATCCTTATTTATTTATTTATTTATTTATTTATTTATTTATTTATTTATTTATTCTCCCCCCCCCCTTTTATGTCACACATTTCCCAGCATGCTGCACTGTACATGGTTGTGTTTGTGACAAATAAAAATGACAAATTTTCTAAATCCGTGTGTGTCTGTGTTACACAATACAATACACACCTATACAGTCTTGATTGTCAACGTATTTCACCTCATTCACTCCCAGGCCCTCTTTCTGATACAGTTCCTGCTCCTGGAATTCAAAAACAAAACACACACACATTAGCGAGTGTAGAAAAATGCATTCATTCTTCATAAAAAAGGGCCAGTGCTCATTTTATTGTCAGTGTTCAAGTATTGTGTCGAAAGGTAGAAAAAAAAATGCATTGCTATACAATCAAAGAAACAATAATAATAAAAAAATTCCTAATTAAGTCCACATAAACAAATGTTTGTTTTTATAAATATTCAGTATAATCAGGATTAATGATGTGTAAAACTTTAAAGGCAAATATTCAAACCTGTCACGTTAATGCAGTCAATAAAGCAGCGGTGATTCCTGTCTCTATAATACGAGATGATAATAGTTTCGTCTACATAATAATCACCAGACCGTGTAGGAGAGCACGCTTTGTGTCCATCTAATCACACTAAACTAACTACAGAGTTTAAAAACTGCTCCTGATATAATCAGATGTAGCTGCTTCATGAGCATAGACTCAGATTGATCATATTATAGTCCAGAAACTGACCTGAGATCAGCAGTTTCCTGCCCATACAGCTATATATAACAAATAATAAAGTCTAAACACTGATTTGGGATCAGCTGCTTCATAACTATACAGCTAAAGTTAACAAACACTGATCTGGACCATACAGCTGCTCCAAGACCATACACGTCTAAAATCTGACCTGAGATCAGCTGCCACTTGCTATATACACTCACCGGCCACTTTATTAGGTACACCTTACTAGTACTTCAGAACTGCCTTAATCCTTCGTGGCATAGATTCAACAAGGTACTGGAAACATTCCTCAGAGCATTTGGTCCACATTGACATGATAGCATCACGCAGTTGCTGCAGATTTGTCGGCTGCACATCCATGATGCGAATCTCCCGTTCCACCACGTCCCAAAGGTGCTTTATTGGATTGAGATCTGGTGACTGTGGAGGCCATTTGAGTACAGTGAACTCATTGTCATGTTCAAGAAACCAGTCGGAGATGATTCGCGCTTTATGACATGGCGCGTTATCCTGCTGGAAGTAGCCATCAGAAGATGGGTACACTGTGGTCATAAAGGGATGGACATAATCTGCTGATGACACACAGCTGTATATTTCAGCAAAGCCAGATGAGCGAGATCAGCTAAACAGTGTTGAGAAGTGTGTAAAGGACATTAGACAATGGATGCTTAATAACTTTCTTCTGCTCAACTCAGATAAGACGGAAGTACTTTTACTAGGACCACATGCAGCTAGAAGCAAACTTTCCGATTACGTAGCATCTCTAGATGGTGTTTCTGTTTCAGCATGTACGGCGGTCAAAGACCTTGGTGTGATTATTGACCCGAGTCTTTCCTTTGAGTCTCACGTAAATAATATTACCAGGATCGCCTTCTTTCACCTTAGAAATATTGCTAAAATTTGAAATATGATGTCGTTACAGGATGCAGAAAAACTAGTTCATGCTTTTGTTACTTCTAGATTAGACTACTGTAACGCTTTACTGTCTGGGTGTGCGAGTAAGTGCATAAATAAGCTTCAGTTAGTCCAGAATGCAGCAGCAAGAGTCCTCACTAGATCTAGGAAATACGACCACATCACCCCTGTTTTAATTAGTCTACACTGGCTCCCAATCAAATCTCACATTGATTATAAAATACTACTACTGACGTATAAAGCACTTAACGGTCTCGCACCGCAGTATCTGAGTGAACTTCTGTACCAGTATGATCCTCCACGCCTACTTAGATCAAAAGGTGCTGGCTATCTGTTGGTTCCACAAATAATGAAGACTACCGCAGGGGGCAGATCTTTCTCTTATAAAGCCCCACAGTTATGGAACAGCCTTCCAATCAGTGTTCGGGACTCGGACACAGTCTCAGTGTTCAAGTCGAGGTTGAAAACTTATTTATTTAGTCAAGCCTTTTATCAGTAGATTTTTCTTAGGTAAAGGCTCAAATCTGGAGGGAGCATGGATATAGAGTGTTTGGTGAACTTGGTTCCATGTAATTCCGGAGTAGAACGGGTGCTTTTGAGGACGGATTGGACTGTAGTTGGTGTCGGCGGTCTGCTGCACTGACTCGGGAGTGCAGTTTGCTTCTTCACTGTACCCCGCAACATTGTATATCTGCTTCAAATGGACATTTGGTGCAACCCAAATGGGGATGGGTTCCCTCTTGAGTCTGGTTCCTCTCAAGGTTTCTTCCTTATGCCATCTCGGGGAGTTTTTCCTTGCCACAGTTGCTCATCAGGGACAAACTTACTTACAAAGAACATATTTACGTTTAATCACCACATTATCTGTGTAAAGCTGCTTTGAGACAATGTTCATTGTTAAAAGCGCTATACAAATAAAAATGAATTGAATTGAATTGAATTGAATAATCAGCAACAATACTCAGGTCGGCTGTGGCGTTGACACGGTGCTCAATTGGTACTAAATCGGTTTGAACTGCAGCAGATCGTCTTGACCATGCCCACATGCCTAAATGCATTGAGTTGCTGCCATGTGATTGGCTGACTAGAAATTTGTGTTAACGAGCAGTTGGACAGGTGTACCTAATAAAGTGGCCGCTGAGTGTATAACAAATAATAAAGTCTAAACACTGATTTGGGATCAGCTGCTTCATGACTATACAGCTAACGTTAACAAACACTGATCTGGAATCAGCTGCTTCAAGACCATACACGTCTAAAAACTAACCTGGGATCAGCTGCCACTTTCCTATATTGCTATATATAACTAATTATACAGTCTAACACTGATGTAGGATCACATGTAACCTGCCTAAACTGTTATAAATATAAAGAAAATAAACAGACTAAACATTAATTTAAGATCAGCTGCTTCCTAAAGCGGTACCTGCCTGTGCAGCTATATGTAACTAATAACACAATCTAACACCGACCTGAGATCAGCTGCCACTTATCTACATAGCTAAATAGAACAAATAAAACAGTCTAAACACTGATCTAGGATCAGCTAATTCCTGACCATACAGTCTTATTCGTCATATTATAGTTCAAAAACTGACTGGAGATCAGCTGCCACTTGCCTATACAGCTATATTGAGCAAAAGATTCAGTTTAAACACTGGTCAGCTGCCACTTGCCTATACAGCTGTATATAACAGATAACACAGTATAGACACTGATCTAGGATCAGCTGCTTCATAATAATATAATTGAACAAATGATACAGTCCGAACACTGATCTACAGTCAGTTGCGTCATGCTCCATTCTTATTAAACATCCTAAAACTGACCTGGGATCAGCTGCCACTTAACAATATTGTAATCCTGTTAGGCTTAAAAGTACTAGATCTGCTTCATCGGTCATCTCTTATAATGTGCTTTATCATAAAATCCACACACCATCAAGTTATCATTACGAAGTGGTTCATCTGTCATGTACCACTGACACGAACACGTGAGTGATGATTTCTTAATAAGACATGCTGATTTGAAGAAATTACACACGTGTCACTTTAGAATTAGAATCACATCACTGGCCGGAAAAATTGAGGCTACTGCAGAGGCTATTTTGATAAAAAAAAAATGCTCACAGACCACTGATATAAATGAGGTCTATAATGAGTTGAGTGTTAAATGGTAGAAATGACAAAAAAGCACAAAACTAATTAAATTATTTAATTTTTAAATTAAATTAAAAATAAACATTTACATTGACAATGAGGTGGAACCTTAAGTGCATTGTAATTGTTTTTAATTTCAAAATCATATTTTATTTGTTGTACATATAGCCAGAAATAATAATAATAATAATAATAATAATAATAATAATAATTAAATAGAAAAAAAATTTTGTTTTAAATATAAAATCTTTAAAAAAAAGAATTTTGAATTAAAATATTATACGAATTTACAAATAAAATTGGTTTGCATGTTTTTAATCATTGGACTGGGAATAATTTTTTTTTTTACTTGATATATGAAGTAAAATAATAAAAAAAAATAAAACTGATCTGAGATCAGCTACCAACATCCCATATAGTGATATTTACCACTGTGTATATTCTAAAGACTGATCCAGGGTCAGCACTTTCAGGGGTTTTAAAGCGAGCGAAATAAAATGAAATAAATCACTTGCACGTGGCTCTGTGTACGGTTGCGTACGTGACCAATCCAAATTTAAATTGGAGATCTCCATTACAGGGCAAGAGGAACAGGTGGGTAGGGTGGGTGAAGGGGTGGAGTGATGGCAGGATGGAGGGAGGACGAGTGTTGTCCACGTACCTCTTTGAGGATGCGCTCGTTGAAGAACTGCTGCAGCTTCTCGTTGCAGTAGTTGATGCAGAACTGCTCGAAACTGTTGTGCTCAAAGTATTCTGAGAAACGCAATGAGACAGAGAGAGAAAGAGCGAGAGAAGGAGAAAAAAGAGAAAGAAAAGATAATATGAGAAAGAAAAGGAGGAGAGTCAGCTGGTCTCTTGAATGTGAAGCGTCACACTGTGAAACGATTTCTCTGACGCACTTTCAGTCTCGATGGGGAAATAACCACACACACACACACACACACACACACACACACACACACACACACACACACACACACACACACACACACTTTGCTGAAATTGTTAATTGTAATACCCATAATTGTACTAATTGGCCAAATGTCCCCACTAGAATATTACCTGAGGTTTGTACTTATATATACACACACACACACACACACACACACACACACACACACACACACACACACACACGCACACACACTGACACACACACTGACACACACACTGACACACACTGACACACACACTGACACACACACTGACACACACACACACACACACTGACACACACACACACACACACTGACACACACACACACACTGACACACACACACACACTCTCCCATGCACTGACACACTAACAACACACACACAAAAACACACACTCTGACACACACTAACACACATACACACACAAAGTGACACCCACTGACAACTCTTGACCATAACACACACACACACACACACACACACACACACACACACACACACACACACACACACAGTGACACACACTGACAACTCTTGACCATAACACACACACACACAAACACACACACACACACACAGTGACACACAATGACACAACCCTTGACAACACACTCTGACAACACACACACACACTCTGACACACACTAACAACACACGTTCACACTGACAACACACTATTAACACACAGACACACACACACACACTCTGACACACACTAACAACACACATACACACTGACAACACACTATTAACACACAGACACACAAAAAGTGACACACCCACTTCCACAACCCCTGACAATACACATTGACACACTGACACACACACTCTCACTCACCGAAACCAGCGATGTCCAGCACACCAATAAAATTAGCCGAGGATTCAAAGGGGAAGCACTGATTGACTCTGGTGACCACGTGATCGAACAGACGGCTGTAAACGGCTTTAGCCAAAGCATCTCGCGCATTATTCGCCTGCTCCACTTTCAGAGGCACCCTGAGGGCAAGAGGGGAAAAATAGAAGCATCATTAAATATTAAAATCCACCAGAAGCAGGTTACACTGGTAGTTCTCAGACTTTTTAGAGAATCAGTACAAACATAAAAAAAATAATCTATTTTGCATGATCTTTTATCCTCAATCCCATATTCCCACGTTCAAGCCTGTTTTTCCATCACGGTCAATTAATCAACAATTAAACTGAAATATATATTCAATGATAAAACCTACGTTTGTTTTGTTTTTTTTATAAAATGAATGCTAGCTCTATCCAATGGACTATGATGCAGATTTAAAGCCTACTGATGCAAGACCGAGAGACAAAGGGGCTAAACTGACCGTATCCTCGAGGTGTTAGAATTTCTGTTCTCATATATGTGGAAGAGGGTAAATAGCACTTTCTATCAATTGTGTTGCCCTGCAACAAAAGAAACTTAAAGCAAACAAATTGACCATAGAACTTTAGGACAGGATCCAGTTTCTTTATACAAGCTACAGAAAGTCTATTCCTTAATAAATGAAATTCAAACATCTCATTTCCTATAGCTGCAGCCAAGACCAAACAAGCAGGAACGTGACCAAGAACCCAGAAGACTGACTGAACGAATGAGAGTCTTTCTGGAGAACATAAGAAGAAGATGATGAAGGTCCATAATGTTTCTCTAGTGGTTTATCAAAAGGTACACACAGGATTATTAGGCTATAAGAACATGAGCTAGCAGGCTAGAGTTATCTAAGGTGTGCTAATGCAGAATTTCAGAATCACTTAAAATACTGAACCTCCATCACGAACAGATTAGCACATGACCTCTTCTCAGGGAAGTAATCGACTCCACGGTGTTGGAAAGCGGAATCTTCATACCAAAGCAAATTCCCAAAACTATTGGTTTTTCTCTTTATAGTAACATTTAACTGTACCGTTTCTGTATTCACTTACGTTATAGCAGCTATAAACGGCCTTTCGCCTTACCGGGCTGTTGTTGGTTTTTTTCCCCTCCCTAAAAATATTTCCCTTTTTAAATATAGGATTTTTTGGACTTTCCCAGTTTTTGCTAACATCCTTCAAAGTAAAAGACACTGCTATGACCCATACTATCGTCCATTTTGAGTTTGAGACGGGAACAAAAACCTCCGAGTATGTGGGGAAAAAAAAAAAACGTCTGGCTTTAAGTTCCATCCATTGCTCCATATGGCTTCTTCAACCAATAGGTGTCCATGTTTTATTCACAATCCGGAAAGTCTTCACAGGGCAAAGGCGAGAAAGAGGCAGACGGAGAAAAGGCGAGGAGGTCAAAAAGTGAATTACGAAGTAGAACTTTCTGGATGGTAAAGTATAAACCGCAGAGAAAAAGAAAGATAAAGTGAGAGCAAAGTAAAACACTCCACAATCAACATGGCTGTCGGTTAAAAGCCTGCAAGTGAAAAAGCCATTTTCCTTCTGCACTTTGCCTCTTCCAAGAATTTCCCATTCACCATCAGTCAGTATGAAGACCTCAGCGGTATCGGCAAACTGAAACCAGACAGAACTTGCGCGAGGGTGAATAATAAGTCCTGAGCCACTACTACAGTCTAATTTATCTTTTGGACTGTAAATACATACCTGAAAAACTGTATATTGCCCATTAAGGACAATTTTTTTATTACACATAGAGGGCGCTAGATATTAATTAATACAATGAACCAATTAAAAAAATGATTTGTTTGGTGGATCATAGGTGTAAGAACTATAGCTACACTGTTATATATACTGTATATAGACAAGAATTGGGACACCTGACTTTTCCAGCCATATGTGGGTCTTCTCCGAACTGTTACCACATTGTCAGAGGTACACAATTGTACCGGATGTCCGTGGAGGCTACAGAAGATTTACCAGTTCTCTCAGCACGTAAATATGGCGTGTCGCAACACTACGGAGACCGAGGCGTGTCCTGAGAGACACATAGAATAAAGATTTACATGGCAGAAGTAGAGCTGTACCTTTAATGCTTTGCTGTCTGTCTGAACCCCTGAAATAAAACAACTGTTGAATTGCGAAGTATCATTTTTTTTTCCATCGCATTGAATCGTATCTCATTGGTAGCTGCTTCATTTGTATTTTTTTATTTAGCGTATCGTTGGCTACGCATTGAGATGCAAAACGCCTAGGGCCCAGTTATGGAAACGCACATCCCCTAGTGGATGTGTTTGGTAGCGCTACATTCTTCCTTTAATTAAATAAGGAGACCCAAAACGTGCTCCTGCATGACAATAACCCTTGAACCCTCCATTACATGGGTCAGGGTGAAAGATCTCCTGCTATACTGCAATGACATCAACCCTATTGAACACCTTCGGGATGTTTTTTGGTTCAAATAGTTCCATTTAAAAGGTAGACATTTCGTGTCTAGATATCGTTCTCGCAGCTTTAAAACCATTATATGTTACATTTATATGATAAAACGGACGCAGCGGAAAGTGCATTCTGTACATTTTCATCGTTTACAAAAGCACATTTTTTATTGTAAATGGGTCAAAATAAAAGTCACATGAACGATGCTGTATATTAATAAATTGTCGTAGCTATAGGAAAAAGAAATCCTGTCCAGTGATCATTACACTTATTTTTGGTTGTTGTATTGAAACAGTCTCTTGCTTTGGTGTTCTGACATTAAATATATATATATATATATATATATATAAAAAAAAAAACAACTTAGAAATCTTCTGATCTACTGTAAAGAGGTTAGAACGCTGACGTGAGCACGAGTCCATTCATCTTCCCCTCCGTATATCAAGACTCTGACCACACGGCCCTCAGAATTTCACCTCTCGAGCCGAGCTCGAGCCGCACACCTGGGTCGATACGCTTACTCGCGTTACGGCCAACACGTGGTCCCGTCGTTCGGTCGAGACCGAGCGCCTGCCCCATGACAAACGAGCCAGAATCTCTCTCGCTAAGCATCTATTCATCTTTCTCATTCACACAAACACAAAACTGAGGCTCATCTGTACGCCCACCCTAGAACACACACACACACACACACACACACACACGTCACCACAATAAATGAAGAGATAAAACCTTGACAGTGGAAGGATTACAGAATACAGAAAAGCAGCAGAGGCCCGTGTGGGAGGATTGATAATAGCACAGAGACGTGATTCAGCAAAGGGAGTCCAGGATCAGTCGGAGCTCGAAGCGCTCGAAGAACACGACGCATATAAGCGGTTTGTTTTTCGGTTTTGTTGTGTCGAAAAGAAATATAGCGGCGATGCTTACGCAGAATTTCTAGTAAAAAAAATTGCTTTCCAGGAAAAGGCAGTTCTTGCAACATACGCGCAAAAATACGCACAAAAGTATCGGGACACCAGACTTTTCCAGCCATAAAAAAAAATGTACCCTTCACTTTAGGTAGGAGGCGCAAAACTGTTCCAACATGACAATGTCACCTAATGAAGATTTTTTTAAGACCATATTTTACAGCTGAAATTATGATTTGAAATTCCAAAGGATCTTATAACGTATGCCGTTATATTACCAAATATTTCGCCGGAAGTTTGTAGCTACTGCAGCTCATACAAATTAACACCAAACCTCAATAAAAGCGTTTTATTAAAATCATCATTTATACATTTTATTTTGAAACCGTAAACCTTCAATCCTACAGCAACTGAAAGATTGTTCATGTGAAATTCACCAAGAAACTACAAAACAGAACTGAAGTATTGGCCTCCCGTCCACAAGGAGGCGCCGTTTTCACGCGAGGGAAACGTAGCTTTTTGTACGCAACGGAAAAAGTACGTGCGTAGCGTTTTCAGACGTTTCGGTGTGGATGAGCAACTTTTGCAAAAACAATTGAAATCGAAAATGTTTTGTTCGTTTAGTTTTTTTTTTTTTGAGGAAAACGGCGTTTTTAAATTTATGAGGATCAGTGAGGATCCAGATAAATTACTTTGTTAAAAATCCTTTGTTACTTAAAAACTATTTTTACAAATTCTAAATTTTATATTTGGGAAAAAAACCCAATAAGGTAAAAGTCTAAAAACACAAATATTTCACTATTCTCAATTTTTCCATACTAATCCAGACCTGGAAATCCAGACTGGATCTAACGGGATTCCCATTGTAAAGGGATCTATGCGTGTGTGCAAAACTATGCAGAGGAAACACGTAGTCACTGTTGATAGTTGCGTTTATTTCTCCAATATCTCAAAGCTGCTCCAGAGGATGGTTTAAGCAGGTCTCACCAACCACTCGCTGTAGAGCCTCACGATCATTAAAATCCATTACAATCCATCAATAAAGACAGAAATCCGGTTCAAAACACGAGAGAGCGTCTTTAATATGGCGGAATGAAATGTTTCTCGAACGCGAGTCTACGTTACACGTATCGATTCCATATGTAACGAAGAACAGGAAGTAACTCGTTTTTGCAGACGTTACGCATGCAACTCTAAATGGATAAAAAGCAAGTCTGGAAATGATGTTTGTTAATGTGAAGCAAAATAATGGGCATCGATTGTTTTGTTTTTTTCCTTAGAACTGCAAGCACCATGTCCATTGGTTCCAAATCATGTAAGACAGAGAGAGAGATAAAAAAATAACAAAAGAGAGAGAGATAGAGTGAGAGGAAGAGAAGGAAATAAAGAGAGAGAGAGGTACAATTATATGTTTGGTCCCCTTCTGGTCATTAAAACAGATCTTTACAGCCACCAAAAAAAAAAAGAAAAAAAGAAAAACGACAGCTCTTCCAGCGAACCCATGTGACCATAACGGAAACGCATCAACACACCATAAGAGCAATATCTCCAAGTGTGTGTGTGTGTGTGTGTGTGTGTGTGTGTGTGGCTTTCTGACGGTTCTCCGTGTCTTATCATTCAGCGCAGCATTCGCAAAAAGGTCAGCGAGCACGCGGCTACGAGTTTTATGAGCCAGACGTCTGTCCCGGCAGCTGCAGTGACAAATGCCATTCAGTGATTCTTGGATGTTCACAGCAGGTTTAAGAAGTGAAGCATTGAGAGGGAAAAAAAAATTCCACTAGATGATAACTGCAGTTATATATCTGAGATTATACCAAAAACCACAAGAAACCTTCCCGGGAATGAAAAACGAATCAGCAACAGGGTCATGTGATGCAGCTTGATGCAAAAATTACTACACTATCTTCTTATCTTCTTCTCTTCTTCTTCTTCGGGCTGCTCCCTTACCACATCCATAAACCTCATCCTTGGCCTTCCTCATTTCCTCCTCAGCATTCTTCTACCGAAATACCTCATGTCCCTCCTCTGCACATGACAAAACGATCTCAATCACGCCTCTCTCCAAAACGTCTCGTATCTACACGGGCTTTTGCATCCTCATCACTCCAGATGAATATCGCCACATCTTCAACTTCACCTCTGCCTCCGGTCTATTTGCCAAACTATTACTACACTATAAAAGGCCATATTTTATAATACAAGATGGTATCAAAAAGCTTCAAGACCAGTTTTCTAACATGCCAACAGATGGCAGCAAAGGGCAGCACGCACAGTCACAGGGAACACCGACCTTCATAAGTCAGTGTGCCAGAAGACATCGTCCTGTCTACATCAGGAGCTGTGCAGCTGGTGCTATATTGACCACATATGCTATTTGATCAAGGACAAAAAGCGACCACATGACCTTTTCACCGAAAACGACACGATCTCACTTCCGCATCCATCCTACTCGTCAGATTTGGCTCCTGCAGACTTCGCCCTCTTTCCGAAGATGAGGCTCAAAGGTCGCCGTTTTGACGCAATTGCAGAGTTCCGGCGAGAATCGCAGAAGGCGAATCGAAAGGAAGGCTTCCAGGACACGTTCCAGAAGTGGCAGGAACGCTAGTCTCGAAACTTTTTGATACCACGTCATAACATCCTGGACTATTTCAAATGGATTTTACAAAAATTATTTCAGTTTAGAACCCGATCATGATGTCCCAGGTCTCAGCCAACATGGCCGCCGTACACTACAACCAAACCCAAAGCACACGCATAGTCACCAGATTCTAATGACTAGTTTTCAATTACACAAACAAACATAAATAAAATATATATGATAAATACCCCAAAATGATCAGGCAGAACAAATTAGCGTTGCGGTATAGCGAACATACGTGCACCTTAAAACAGACCACTCGGAAATTAGAACGTAAATGGCCAAATTGACAGTACCTGAATCCTTCAAACTGGCAGTTATCAATCCTCTAAATAAGAAACCTGACCTTGACCCTTGTCAGCTGTGTAGCTATAAGCCGATATCAACCCTCCCGTTTATCTCCAAGATTTTAGAAAAGGTTGTAGAACAGCAGTTCTGCTCACATCTACTGAGGAAAAACATTTTTGAAATATATCAGTCAGGATTTCCTCATCATAGCACAAAGACGGCGCTAGTCAAAGTGGTAAATGACCAGTTATTAGCCTCTGATCAGGGTTGTGTTTCATTACTTCTTTTGCTCGACCTCAATGCAGCTTTTGACACCATTGATCATACTATCTACATTTCTAGACTTGAGAATGTTGTTGGAATAAAGGGAACAGCTCTCTTCTGGCTTAGGTCTTATTTGACTGATCGCTATCAGTTTGTTGATGTAAATGGTGAGTTCTCTACACTCTCTGAGGTAAAGTTTGGTGTTCCGCAAGGATCTGTCTTAGGCCCCTGTGTTCTTACTTCCGGAGTAAGAACAGGAGCTTTGAGAATTTTGATTTGAACTGTAGTTAATGTCAACAGTCTGCTACACTGACTCACGACTACATTTTGCTTCTGATCACCATCACTGCACACCTCAACATCGTTTATCTCTAATAAAATGGACATTCGGTGCAACCCAGATGAGGATGAGGTTCCCTCTTGAGTCTTGTTCCTCTCAAGGTTTCTTCCTCTGGGAGTTTTTCCTTGCCAGAGTCGCCACCGGCTCGTTCATCATCAGGGACAAACTTACTTATAAAGAACATCTTATTCATTCTTTATCACTGCAGTATCTGTGTAAAGCTGCTTTGAGACAATATTCATTGTTAAAAGCGCTCTAATTATTGACCCATTGCAAAGTATACACTCTGTTTGCTCATTTTCCGAAACGAAGAGGTCTGTGAGTTCCTTTGTAACATGACGAGCTGCACAAATAGTAAACACATTTAAAAACATAAATCAATGACAAATCCATGTAATTGTTCAGGCAATCAGCAAAGAACATGGACAAGGAACGAACACGGCGATAAATATCGATAAATATCAAATATAGACTTTGTAATGTTACAAAGAAACTCAAAGACCTCTTCGTTTCAGGAAATACAAACCTTACAGTTTTACCTCAGAAGGTACAGAATTGCCGACACTGGACACATTCCATGGGTTCCTCAAAGAAACCTATCAACAATTATACGTGGTTTTTGATTCGTTTTCATAGAGCCTTATTGCATTACCTGGACTTCTGGTATTCGTGGAAATGGTGCAAACCTGAAAAAACATCCTAGTCGTACACTTTGAGGTTGAACCACTTCAGAGGTTGTGAGTTCAAATCCCAGCCACATCAAGCTGCCAGGCCCTGGGCCCCTGAGCAAGGCCCTTAACCCCATAGTTGCTCATTTGTATGAACAAGATCAAGTCATTCTGGATAAGAGCGTCTACCGAATACCATAAATGTAAATGTACTGCTAGTTCATTCAGTACTGTTCATGGCAGACTCGGGAACAGGAACATTCCCCCACATCAAACACAAACCCTCAGCCAATTCAGAATAGAGCCGTGTCCATATGTGGGTCTGTATGTAAGAGAAAGAGTGAGTGACGGTGACTCACTTGATAGAAGTGTCTTTAGCGCCTCCTGCTGTTGTGAGCATAACTCTGGTGGTGAGACTGACTCGGAGGTCTTCTTCGTCCAACCCCAGCAGCTCGGCACAGTGCTCCAGAGTCTGATGCGACTGCTTCTTTAGGTTACAACCTCCTGGAAAATGAAAAACACACACACACACACACACACACACACACACACACACACACACACACACACACACACACACACACACACACAGGACATGAGCAAGGCTGAAACATGTTCTTCATTTGTGCATCTAAAAGCACATATACAGAAAAACACACTAGTACAAACAAGGACTCTGAGTTCAGTCAAGCCGAGGACTTTGTACCCGCAAAAACATTTTGCCAGGGGTCTCAGCAACTGACCTATACTTAATTTGTCTTCTACAGAGGCATCTCTGGCTGCAGGACCAAATTTTGTTTTGAAACTGAAATCCAAAAGCAACAGAAGGATTGTTCACGTGCAAGTCACCAAGAAACTACAAAACACAACTAAAATACTTTTTTTTCCAATGTCCACACTAATACGTTTTCATTTGAAAACACGTATTTTTCGTTCAGTTTTGGCCTCCTGTCCACATGGAGACGCCGTTTTCAACTAAACCAACGAAAACAGAGCCTTTTTGAAAACGTGGATAAATCTGCACCATCGTCGCAGATCTGGACTGTGAAAACGGAGGTTTTTCAAAAATGATGATACATTTTTATTCATCGCTACGTCATTTTAAAAAGCTGGAAAGTGAATAAACGGCAGACAGAAACGACGCGGGACGGAGCGTCTTACATTTTGCTCATAAGCCGGACAGTAGCGTGGCAGTTTTCAGACGATTTTAAAACAAAAAACAAAAGCGTGGACGCGTAGCTTTTTTAGACAAAAGTGGCGTTTTCAAAAGTATCCAGATTAAATGTCGATGTAGCCTTCGTTTTATAAAAACAACAATTATTTTTTTTTTATATATTTTAGAAAATCAAATAAAGCAATAGAATAAAAAACACAAATATTTTTCCAATGCTCAGTGTTTTTTTATTTACATTTTTGAATTTATTTATATATTTATTTTACCCTCCATACTTATCTACCCCGGAAATCACTCAAATCAAATTCCATACTTTTTCATACTTTTCCGAAAATGCGTCAGAACCCTGCAACAATTCAATTAATCATCACGTATACCTCAAGGCCCAATGCTAGTTGCCGAACAGTTACGACTGCCTTTGACCCTCTTTCCCTCCAGTGTACCTCCAGTTCCCAACCTTTGTCCTGGACTAGGTTTTCCTTCTCTTCCCACACAAGATATTCAGCTAATTAGCAGTACTAAGTGCAGAACAATCAAAAACTCAGTCATGTCACTTGCCTCGATTAATACATTTGTTTCAGCAGTAATGTCCAAAGTGAATGGTTACTTTACCCTTCACAATGACTCGGCTTCGTCTCAAATGGCCAATCGTTGGTGATTAAATGTAAATCGGTGGAAAGAAAATCACTAAAGCCCTCTGAACCAGCGACTAAGATCAATATTAATAAATGGCAAAGAAGCAGGTTGCAATTCTCCAGGGGATCGTCCACAGAATGGGGAAAAGCCTATACAGGCTATTCTATGGCTGAAAAGGAAAGTCAAGGGTATCACACCAATCTCCTCTTCCATGGCATTATGCCATTGCGTTCCTCCTTTCTCATTGCGAAGTATACGCTCTGTTTGGCCATTATCCCAGCCTTTATCGCTGCCTGCGATTCCTTGGAATTCCTTCACGTTCCTTGACGGTTTGTGTACAAGGACAATCACGTCTAACTTCCTCTCCAACGTCATTACAAAATCACATTCCTCTCTCCCTAAAAACGCTTTCTAAATAGAAAAGAGGCATCCCCATCTCCTTATGTCCAACGGACAAGAACGATTACGCCATCTTCTTTATCCGTCATGTATTTGCGACAAATAAATGCTCTTCTTCTTCAGCAGCATTATGAAATCCCATTCCCATCTTCCAAACACTGTCAATGTACAGTGTTATTTTGCAATCTTTTATTCATTGACCCTCGTGAAGTAGACGCTCTGATTGCCCATTTTCGGTCTTATTTATCTAGTCTAGTTGGATAAATGTCTTTTCCTGACCCTGGCCTAGTTTTTGTTTTGTCACACAACGTATTGGGAAATGATCAAATCGGATCCCTCCATCCTGACAAAACGTTGTCTAATTGACCGGTAAATGAGACGGACTGTCGTGTACAGTGTTTTTTTTACAATCTTTTACTCATTGACCCTTGCGAAGTAGTGTTTGCCCATTCTCTTACCAATATATACCAAGCCTTCCTTTATCGCCGCCTGCAATTCCCTGGAATTTCATCTCATCTTTTTTTGATTCTCATTCCTGGTTTGAGGGGATTTTTTTGCACAACGTACAAGAACAATGAATCTTCCTCTTTTTTCATTATAAAAAACCATTTCCAGATACCAAACATTGTCTATTAAAGACAAACGAGACTGACTATCATGTATAGTGTTAAGTATAAGTGTAAGTATACGCTTCGATTGCTCATTTTCATTCCCTGGTTTTGATCTCAGGTTTTCGGATTCTTTCTTTGCCTGGTGTGTTTTTTAGGCAACATATAGAGACAATCTTCTTCTCCGATGGCGTCGCCACTTTTCTCTCCATGTCACCCCTCTTCTCTTTTTCTCTGTCGAGTTAAACGTGCTCCTGAGGTACCAGTAATCAGTGCTCCTGCAGTTAAGGATGGTTCCAAATTAACAGTCTAAAGATCCATGAAGTTACTGAGCACCTTAAGAGCTATGAGGATGGATTTTCGCGTCTGGTTCCTCTCAAGGTTTCTTCCTCGTACCATCGCAGGGAGTTTTTCCTCGCCATAGTCGGCACTGGCTCACTCATTAGGGACGAACTTATAGTTTTTTATTACTGCTTCATCTTTGCGAAGCTGGTTTGAGACAAGTTCGATAGATTTTTTTAAAATATCTTTAATTTTCATGTGATTATTTAACGCAATATTAGTGGCCCGTGTGAGATTCTGAATATTCGTCCCACAGAAAACGCTGCTAACAGACAAAATTAAATAACGGGCGGCGGACGAGGCCTCGTAAATCGTAAAGTCATCAGCATTAGAGTTTAGCAAGACTGCTGTCCGAGTTATGAAGAGGCAGAGTCGATGACGGATTCCGCTTCTTCGTGACTCAGCCGGATGAGCTCCGAGTCGCGCGTGTTATTAAAGCGATCGATCACTGTGAGGTGTGGGGAAGCAGAATTGGGCGCGAGCCGAGAGGAAGTTAGTTTGCAACAAAGTCAGACAGAGATGAGGCTTCCTCTCTGTTCCTACAGCACAAGCATGTCTATCAGGAGCTCTTCAAAGCTCGTCGTCATCCCTCTCTCCGACACAGCGGGGAGTCTTATCCAATCTCTCACACCATTTGGACATGGATAGTATATCAAAAAACAGAAAAAAAGAAAGATGAAAGATACCAAGCGTGCTTTTGTGGATTTCTCGAGAAATATAATGTGTTTGAAGATTCTAATATTTAAAGGTTGTTTTATTACAGATTTGTATATACACTAGAAGGACAAAGATTTGTGGACACATGACCATAAGATTCCCATTCCACATTTAGTCTCCATTTGCTGTTATAATAACCTCCACTCTTCTCTGAAGATGTTCCACTAGATTTATATATATGATAGCTAAAATCTTGTGTGTAATGTAACCGGGGGCTTCGTATTAAGAGCATTATAACGGAAGCCAGGAACAGAGGTGCAATTATTTGGTCACCACTGTGGACCCTCCAACTGGAGAGTGGGTTGAAACACTCAAAGAAGGTTGGGTACCACCTGATGGCATCTGCTTTGGGCTAAAAGCTACGGATATATTAAGGATTAACCGAGGAAAGCACTTAATGTGTATTCCATAATAACATAAACCTGGGATTTGTCAGCAGCAATGGAAAATCGAATGAACACCTTTTGACCAATCAGAATCGAGAGCTCAACAGCGCTGGTACAGTATAAAAGTGCAAGGAAAAAAAGCAAGAAAATAATGAAACCCTATTAAATTTTCAAAGTGGTAGATTAGGGGTTCGAATGTTACGACGAATTCAATTCAGAGCACCACCTAGCTGCCCCTTAAGGGGCCCTTGAGCAAGGCCCTAAAACGTCAACTGTTCGGTTCAATGAATGAGATAATTGTAAGAATCCCTAGATCAGCAGTGTCCAGCTAAATAATGATTTGAATATATATGCGAATAAATGAATTGAAATGACACATTTTTAGCTCAAGAATCGCAGAAAATCTTCACACCATACAAAAACACACAAGGCGTTTTAGCGTGTAAATCAGGTTTGAAACTAATTGCGACTGAACAGTCTGTTGTATGCAAATCAAAATTCTGACTCGAAGCTCTATTCTCGATTTAAAAAGACCTTTTGTCAAAAACACTCGGACACTTAAACTGCCTTCAAAGCAAATATACACCCCCCCATAACGGGTATCACTCAGGGTCCTGCCTTCATCCTGCTCATCAAAAACTTTACACGGTCAAAAAGCCATTTTCGATCGTTTATATTTAACCACCAGACATGAATATTTCAGCTGGGAAACATTAAACCGCTCGGAAGTTCACCGCATTATGGAGGCATTCATTTCCGAAAGTTTCTAACGACCGCAAAGGGATTTTTATGAGGACACGGAATGTCACCGGGATACAAATTATTGCAAGTTGGTCCGAAGGAAACGGGTCCACCAGAGTTCAAAGTTTTGCATGTGCGAAAATCTAAATGGCTGGATTTCATTATATAGGAAATGATCTACAATTGTAATTTGTCAACTCAGGAAATATGAGGATTAGGACCTCACTTTTCACGTGAACAGTTCTGCATTTCAGCGCAATCACTGAACAGTACACCTTAAAAAATTATGAAACTATAATATTTGGTACCACTTAGATGAGGATGGGTTCCCTTTTGAGGCTGGTTCCTCTCAAGGGTTCCTTCTTATAGCACCTCCCTGCCACGATCGCCCCTGGCTCACTCTTTAGAAATATATCCTATAAGGCGCTTAACTTATACATTCAAAGCTCAGTGGTAAAAATGTTGGACTCCTGATCAGAAGATTGTGAGTTCAAAATCCACCACCACTAAGCTGCCAATGCTGGGCCCCCAAGTGGGGCCCCTTAACCCTCAACTGCCCAGCTGTACAAATGAGATAACTGTAATTCGCTATATGTAGTGCTGTAAATTTAGATGTAAATCTCTGTAAAGCTGCTTTGGGAAAATGTCTATGTTGAAAGTCCTCTACAAATAAAACCATTAAAAAAGGACCTCAAAAGATAAGGTTGATTATATTGTATTTAGATCTTACCTGAAGTGCCCCCCGTTTCCTCGAAGTCGATGTTGCCAAGGTGAAGGACTCCAGCCACCACCCTAAACAGATCCAGCATCTCAGCATCATCCAGGCCTATCTTCTTCATGGCCACCACCATGCGGCTAAAATCGCCATAGTCGTCCAGCAACGGGTCCTTCAGAGGGCCTGCCTTCAGGTGCTAAACAGCCACAGAAATCAAAGTTTATCTACAAATGGCTTTTTTTTCTTCCCTGGAGAACGCTGATTGCAACTCAGGCCTCCTCAATTGACCTACATGACCTATACAGTACCTGACGTTAATAACAGCCTTGTGGCTGAATGAGCACGAATGTCCTCAAGCACACTCCAAAAGAGTGGAGGTTGTTATGAAAGAAAATGTGTCCACAAGCTTTTATCAAGGATCTGACACAGAAAGGGGTTAAAGGAATGGCCAGTTTGTTTGAACGACCAGATTTCCTATGGATGAACCTCTTTATGGTCCTTTACTTGATGAGTGAATGAAGAAACGCCAGAACTTTGTTATTAAGTGAACGATTGCTTTGTGTTTTTATGTATTTAAACGTACACTGATCAGGCATAAAATTATGACCACCGGCCTAATGTCGTGTTGGTCCCCCTTTTGCTTTTTCCAAAACAGTACCTTCTCCAGCAATTTGAGCTACAGGAGCTCGTCTGTTGGATCAGACCACACGGACCAGCCTAATCCATCAATGAGCCTCGGCCGCCTTGGTGTAGCCGGTTCACCACTATTCCTTCCTTGGAGCACTTTTGATAGATACTGACAGTGCAGACCGGGAACATCCCACAAGAGCTGCAGTTTTGGAGACGCTCCGACCCAGTCGTCTGGACATCACTATTCGTCAAACTCGCTCAAATCCTTTCGCTCGCCCATTTGAGGACAAAATGTTAACTTGACGCCTAATAATATCCCACCCACTAACAGGTGCCATGATAAAGAGATAATCAGTGATATCTTCACCAGTCATAATGGTTTACACACCGATAAGGCATAAAATTATGACTTCATATTACGGGGATTTTAAACACTGTTAAAGTGCTGCCCCTTGAGACCGCAATCTATAAAGGACGAGATTACTAATGGATTCCAAAGCAGCAATAACGAGGGTTTGACTTATGTGTGTCTCCTCTAGCATCAGAGAAGGCACACAAGAAGCTTTCGGAATGAGTATCACCTTCACGTTCCACAACAAATTACTTCCGTGTCGAGGGATTTAGGTGTTAAGGCTAAAACGTTCAGGGTTGTTCTGGTACAGGATGGGAAAGAAAAAAAAAAAAAAAAAAACCACAATGAGCATTTTGCATACCAATTGAAAGCCCTTTGTATTCCCACTAAACAATCGATAACCCCGAGACACACCAGGATCAAAAGTTAACCAGATACGAATGACGTAAAATTGATTCGTGCCACCGGTTCTATGGAACTGCCCCGAAGCAATGACTTCTGGGTTTACAAATCTAGACAAAAGAACAGGGGGGGAAAAAAGGAATGAAAGATTTCCTCCTGAATAACTTGAGGTCCTAAAGGACACGCAAGTCGACGCCTTCATTTACACCGAGCCTTTCACCTTTCCTCTCAAGCAAGGCCAAATCATTATCCAGCGCTCCAGATTAACGACTGTCACCGTCCAGGATCGCTCAGGCGTTCCCGTTTCCTAGCCGACACGATGACGGAAGACGGTGTCCAATTATGTGTGAACTTGACAGCGCAACGTGGGACGTATAATGTACTGGCTCATAAAGTCGAGCGCATTGTTTAATTCCCGGCGTGCCCGAGGGCAAAAGGGACAAAAAGACCGTTACGCTGATTGAGACAAGACTCAGGATCAAGCATCGTTTACTCGTAATCCTTTGCTCGTCCTGTATAGGAAAGCAGATGGCTCCAAAATGATTAGTGCCTCGCTTTGTTCTTCATTAACACGGAAGTTGCTTCCTTTATACTCCGCAGCGAATCATACGTAGACTCAATGGACAAATGTATTGAGACACCTTTTGTTTTTCCAGCCATATGGGGTTCTTCCACAAATTGTATAGAAACTTGAACTTGAAGACCCAAACCTGGTCCAGCATGACAATGCACCTGTACACAAAGCCAGCTCCATGAAGATATACTTCACATGGTTGGAACTTGACGAACTCCAGTTACAAAGCTCAAACTCTGTTGAATACCTTTGGGATGAATTGGAACACCACCACAAGCCACCTGACTTCACCAACATCAGTACTCTCCACAAAATCTAATGGAACATCAACCCGAAAGAGTAAAGGTTCTAATTATAATTGCAAATGTGGGCTAAATGTGGAATGGGCTTTAATACTTAATATTTAATTCAATAAATACCATTCTATGAATCATTTCTAGGTCCGAAGGCAATGAACACAAGCAGCCCCCGACCTTGTAAGAACCTCTCCTGTAAACAATAATAATTCATTTGGTTTCCCCTGCGGGGCCGAAGCAGAGCAGAGCTGCTTACTGCACGCTCGTTCTGAATGACTTGTTATAGATATAAAATCACACTCGTTGCCAGAAGCTTAGAATCGGCTCTGTCTGTTCCATCAGCGGTACCTCGCAGGGGGTTCCTGGCGAGCATCCTACTCAATTAGCCAGAGGTAGTTTAGAGATCGATTGTGGCTTTGGGGGAAACTCTTCTTTTTCCAGAACATTCTAACATACATAAGGGGCAACACTTCTGTAGCGAGACAAACACGGAAATGCTTTACCTCTGGGCTTTTGCGGTTCTGCAAGACCTTCTGGTCCGTGTCCTTTGTGGCGAAGTAACGTGTGCATCCTCGGTTTAGGTACTGCAATGAAAAAAATTTTATACATAAAGTGATAGCAGAAATATATATAATATGTATATACAGTATAATTACATTATATTGACAAAAGTATTGGGACACCTGACTTTTCCAGCCATATGTGGTCTTTGGATAGCATGACATTTTCCCTTCACTTGACCCAAACCTGTTGCAGCATTCCCTGTGTACAACAGCAACTCAAAGGAGATTTGCTTTACATGGGTTGGGCTGGAAGATGTTCTGCTACGGATTTCCGACCTCAGGGAACACCTTTGGAATGAACTGGAACACTGACCCCAGGACCTCTGCCTTAACATACATCAGTACCCACATATGGTTTAAAAAGTCGAGTGTCCCAATACTATTGCTCGGATAGTGTATTTTAGATATGCAATCATTCTGCATATTTACATAAATGTCAAATCATGAATGATAAATAATGCCATCATTTCATTTTGAAACCGCCTTCAGATATTTTAAAAATCACGCCAGATTGATAACAAATCCCCGAAACACGCTGCATGGACGTGACAAAAGAAAACAGTCCAGTAGCTGTCATGCGAAACACAAAATAAATGATAAATGTGCCCGGGTAAGATGTTTGGAATGACCCTGAGCTTGTTCAACACAATACAATGATAATCCGATGCGCCATCTGCATCAGACGTCTCTTTGTCCTGTAATCTGTCTCAACCACTATCGTTGTTCAGCAAACGCACAACCTGAACACAAACTCCATTAATTCTCTGCGCTTAATAAGACGGAAACATGGACGGCTGTGCAGACGTTGTCACCGGATAAATGATGAGCATGGAAACGAGGTCCAAGGTGATGGAGAGGGTTTGTAAAATAAGGGAGGCCTGATGGGATTTCAGGGAGAGGTGGAGAAAGACGAGGATTTGATGGACAGATAGACAAGTTTACAAGAAACATAGATAGGGGTTTTTCGGGGGGAGTCGGATTGGTTGGGATTTAGTAGATTCTTTAGTTTATTTAAGATTATATTAACAAAAAAAAAATGGAAATACATTAATATAAACAAAAATCTAAAACATTTTATTGTTCAACAATATACATTTTTATCATTTGAAAGCGAATCATGAAGCAAAAAATACAACAAAGGAGAAGCAGAACTGTTGAGCAGCTAGAATCCTGTATTAAACACACACGGGACAACATTCCTCAGCCAAAGCTTCAGCAACTGGTCTCAGATGTATACAGATGGAAGACGCGATGCTACACAGTGGTAAACATGACCCTGTCCCAACTTTATTAATACCTGTTGAAGCCATCAAATTCAAAAAATGCATCCTTATAATGGTATATATTAATTATATTATATTAATCAGTATAAACTTTTAGTTTTATTGTGAATAGAATATGGATTTATGAGATTTGTGAGTTATATTTTGCACAGTGTCCCAACTATTTTGGAATTGGGGTTTTATTTAGAATTGAAAATGCGTTTTTATGAGAACCTCTGGAAAAATGTGAAGACTGCTATTGACTCGGCTTTTCGGCCATCAAGAAGTTCGAAGTTCGTTCCACCACCTAGTTGCCAGAACAGAAAAGAGTCAAGGCATATCTTTCTTGAACCCTTCGAGCCGGGGTTGAGGATCGGAGGAAGCATGGTGCAGTGTGGGTGAGAGATAAGAGCTGAGATATGGAGGGATGCTGGCTTGTTTTTTGACTTTGTAGTTGAGCACTCTGGATCAGCTCCAGAAGTCTAATGACTTTCAGAGGCAGACTTTCCAGGAGCGAGTCGCAGCAGTCCAGTCTGTATGACTGATTAATTGCAATTTTGCATAGTTTTGCCATCTGGTTAATCCTGATGCTGCTGCTGTTGTTTCCTGTAGTTGGCGCTGTTTTTATGATCATACCTTTCAGTAAATAATTATGTCCGTATAGTGTGTTTGCTTGTCCTTTCTGTTCAGATTTCAGTTTCACTCAAAAAGCCACTATACGGTGGTCCACTGAACTCGCGGAGGTTACAATCCAAGACCCCCTGCGAGTTCCGAAAATCCACAAATTTTGGACGCACCCCTGCACCCCCCCATGGTACCTTAGCGAATTCCTTCAGACATTATGCCAGTTATGTTATGACATTTCTTAGTGAAATTCCTGGGAATTTTACGATAATCCACAACTCGCCATTAGTGAGGTTCCAAATAAGAACCCGCAAATTTTCCGAACCGCGAGTTATCGCGGGTTGAATGTTTTTCTAATTCATGTCCTCATTGTTTTACGGAGGTCGAACGAGGTCAACTTTTCACGCCTATTCAAAACTAGCAACATTGGAACTGTATACGTGTTTAATACAGAAAAACGGTTATGCGTACATTCGGCCTTTAAGAAAACTCTGGAAAAAAAGTCACAAAGTCGTCGATCAAGCCGTCTAAACGCGTTCACGTCGGACAATGCGATTTAATCTTCCCCAGATAAACTCGTCCTCACAAAAGTGCCCTAGCAGGAGCGCCGTTTTATTGAAGCAGATACACTCCGTGCGCTACATGTGTCGCTTTTAACAAACGGCTAATGGACGCCTCCTACTGTTCTGAAAGACTCCGAACGCTCGTCGTTTCTAAATTTCGGGGGGTTTTTTTGCTTATTCAGAGCACTTTTGATTTCCAAATATTCTAGCTAAAATTAACATTACTAAACTAAAAACTAAGCAAGAAAGAGACGCGGAGAAAAGGACAGAAAGAGAACGAGAGCGAAGGAATTAAGTGTTTCTTTGTGTCGAGTCTCTACTTAGAACGATGCCGTTATATATCTTATGTTAATGTTTTCTTCACCACTTCGTAAAACTTATCTTTTTTTCCAAATTTTCTGGTAATTTTTCCAGAACCTTTTAATGGGAACTTCCTCTGGGAAATTTGGGAAATATTCCAAGTTAGAGCCTTTATGGGAATTTATGGGAATTCATTCAAAATTTGAAGAAATGTATACATATACAAACCAAATAAAACATTTAGACATATTTGACGTATGCAAATGAGTCGTTTCTGAGAGGGGTTCCCTGGTGGTCTAGCGGTTTGGATGCGGCGCTCTCACCGCTGTGGCCCGGGTTCGATCAGGGAACCAACCCCAGCCGTTAGGGTTGCACAAGCCAGTGCACTCTTAGTGCCGGGCCCAAGCCCGGATAAATGGGGAGGGTTGCGTTAGGAAGGGCATCCAGTGTAAAAACGTGCCAAATCGAACATGCGGACCATGAATATGGATGATCCGCTGTGGCGACCCCTAATGGGAGAAGGCGAAAGAAAGTTTTTGATGTATGCAAATGAGTACAGATTTTTTTTTTAATTTAATTTAGATTTATCTTTGATTAAATCTTTGATTTAATTGTATTATTTTGTTGTACGACATCTGACACGTGCAGCACGAGGACGTTTTAAACAAATACATGTAATATTTATGCAATTTATGCGAATACTCGACAAGCAGGACATTTTTTGACATCATCTTGCAATGCGCAGTGCATTGGGATGGGATTGGGATGGAATTAATGAACGTGCAGGTAGAAATTCAACTGAAATTGCATTCAATCTGGTTGTTTTAACCGAAATTATCCTGTAGGATTTTTAACTACATTTAACCTCCAACTACATTTGGCTAACCTGCAATTTTGTACCTTCCCAGTTTATCCCTGTTCATTCCTATGGAAAGAAGATTCCAGTCTTGAAAATTTCTGGAATTTCCCATTTATCAAGTGTACAACTCAGAAATCATACATGCCATTAGGAAATGCTTAACAATAGCTGTCGTACTTTTGTACGGAAATGTATGTTACAATGATGGAAAGGCAATGAAATTGGTTTGAATGCAATGAATTGAACACTACCTTCCAGCCAATCAGAATTGAGTATAATAGGTAAATCCATGGTATAAAGGACACACATTTTTTACAAGTCTGCAACATATCAAGTGGTATCAAGGTGGACTTTTGGGGGCGTCAAGACTTTTTTCTTAGATTTCCTACACAATTCTGTACCCTAAGTTTTTCATATGCTTTAATACTCCGTCATGAAGAATAAATGCCTGGGGCTTAAGTGTTGTCTACGCATCAGATTCGCACGCTGATCATGGCTAAGCCTTCATTTCTTTTGAGTCTTTTGAGAATGGACCTCTTCTCATTTCAATCGCCTTATCTCCATATAAGGCACTCAGAGTAGGGCGGATTATCAGGAGATCCCTGTGCTCGTCCAATTTTTCAGCTCCCCACGCTGAAAAAACCCCAGAGCACGCCAAGTTTTAGTCCCATAACTCTGAAATTGCAAAATGATCCGAAGTCTCTAATGCCATTAGAAAGGGATCTAGGTCAGGTTCGGTTTGCAGCCCTGAAAACGAAAATAGAGGAGAAATGAGAAACGTCCACATTGGTTTAATTTGTTGAGCTTTTATTAGGGTTTCCAGCCGCGCTCGTTCCTTACGTCCTTAGATAGAAAGGTCTATTCTTGGACAACACTGCCATCTTGTGGTTACAATAGACACACTGTTCTAACGCTGAAGCTTGTCTGAACAGGGAGTGGGGAGATCCTGCTTGAAAACTTCTCGAAATAGACACTTAGAGATGGTAATTCAGTTCCCTAATTCAGTTATATATATAGTTACATATATGTATGTATAGTCAGTCAATGGACATTAACACATTTAACAAAGTGGCAATCGTGTTCGTCTTTATATCACACTCACCCTGAAGCATTTCGGCGAGGACAGGTGGAATTTCTCGCGGATGTTCTCCGGTGCTCCAGCACACAGCCTGTAAAAGACGTGGTAGTTCCTCTCCTCCTGTCCCTGTGTGCAGATCCGCGATTTCTCCAGGAGGTAGTGAGACACGAACCCCCCGACCACTGCGTTCTGAGTGGCACACAACAGATTTAGAATGCAATCTACAGCCAGGAGAGACCTACACGTATAAATAGACATATACTGTCCACTTTTTATATGCGTAGAAAATTTAGACGGAGCAGGTTTACAGACAGGCTACATATTATATGAACAAAAGGTTGTGGACACCTGAGTGTAAGATTCGTTTGTTACACTTTTAGTTCCCATTGGCTGTTATAAGGACTTCTACTCTTCTGTAAGGTGATGAAGTGAGGAGGCCTATTCAGTAGAGTTGATATCTCCACGGAGCTGGCTTTGTGGACTTGTCATGTTGGAACAGGTTTGGGTCTCCTACTTCAAGCAGGAAACCACATTTTTCTACAATTGGGTATGATTCGTGAAGAACCACATATAGCTGGAAATGGCAGGTGTCCCAATACTTCTGCTCATATAAAGTCATAAATTTGTCTCTATGAGTGTCACCAATTGAGCACAGTGGCAAAAGAAAACGAGATGGTATGAGGAAGAAAGAGCCAGAGGAACCAGAGAGGAACCAGACTCAAAAAAGAGGACCCATCCTCATCTGGTTGATGCCAACTGTCCATTTATGACAGCTCTGGGGGTTAAAGAGGTCTTGATCTTCTTGGAAATGGATGAAAGTGATGGATGAAGCTGCTCGGATGAGGAGTGAAACGTTTTGACTCTATATGACTTCACGTCCGAATGATTAAACTGCAACTTTATGGAAATCAGATTGAACGAGAAGCGGAAGAATTTGACGATGTCGGCATATCTTAGTGTTGTACAAAAAAACACATTCGAACCTCAAGATCTCAACAAAGGGCTGCTATAGAGAGTGAGAGACAAAGAAAGTAGGAAAAAAAGAACGAGAGAGAGAGAGAGAGAGAGAGAGAGAGAGAGAGAGAGAGAGAGAAATTACAAATCAAGAGCAACTGACCTTTCCGTTAAAATGAATCTCCACAAACTTGCCAAAGCGGCTGCTGTTGTTGTTGCGGACTGTTTTAGCGTTCCCGAAGGCCTCCAACAAAGGATTCGCTGCAAAGTTTAAAAGAGAAGTTAAGCATTTGGTGCAAACAAATAGTTGTAAATAACTCGGAATGAGGTAATGCAATAAAATGGTCACAGATCAGGAAAACACTATAAATACCAAAAACGAAAAAAAAACAACTAAAAATACATTTTGGGTGAAACAGGAACGTATGGGTGTCATAATGAGACCTATGCAAGTATTAAAGCACAGGCTTCCACACGCCTGTCATTTCAGTTCAATTCATTCACAATCAGGGTCGAACAACGTACAAATCTGCTAGCGAAGATTTCGGCGAACGTCCTCCCTCAGACGCCTTAAAACCTGGCAGGAGAACTCGCTCTTGACTGTCTGGCCCCTGGAGAGGAATTCTCGATGCACAATGCCGTAAATGTCAGAAAAGCCGACTATGGCTTTAATGTTATGGATTGTTCTCCGGCGATCATTATGCACGAGTTTCTGAACGTTTTCGACATTTTGTGCGGTCAAGCTTGTTGCAGGTCTTCCTGATCTCTTGTCGTCTTCCAGCGATGTTCTTCCTCTCTTGAAGCGGGCGTGCCACTCAAATCAAACGATTCGGTGGCTTCATGCGGAATTTTCACGCTTGCTATTGCTAATGCGCGGTCAGAATGGCACCAGCTGCCGACATGTACTAGACAATGTCTTTTGGCACACTGACTTATAAAGGATGGTGCTCCATGTGACTGTGCGTGCAGCCTTGTGCTGCCATCTATTGGCGTGTCACAAAACTAGTCTCGAAACTTCTGATACACAGCGATAATATGCTTTAGCATGTACAACAAAAAAAAATAAAATAAAAATAAATACACATATGTGCAGAAGCTCCATCAAACAAATCATTGCTTCGGGTGTTGCATCCTGATAAAGCAAGGAACATATACCTTCAACTATTCTCTCATCGATGTCTTGACCTGTTCCATACGACGTCGTCAAGTACCTAAAAAAAACACAAATTTTTTGTGAATCCAAAGAATCTATTACGACTAAACTTTTGTCTTTTCTGTCTGGATGAAACACAGAAATGTGGACTTATAACTCGGTATTCTCTCCTTACCGGAGCACAAACTTTGTGTTCTCGGTCTTTCCCGCACCCGATTCCCCGGAGACGATGATGGACTGACTCATCTTCAGGACCTTCATGTCGCGGTATGCTTTATCAGCTGGCAGAAGACACGCAAGCAGAGTTTCAATCCACACACACACACACACACAACAGTACGAAGTCTTTTATTAATTGTATACTAAACACACAAATCTTGACATGAACGACCTGGAAAAACTATACGGGTAGTTTGTACAATATAAATAAAAATGTATGTATGTGCACTGTATCGGCAAAAGTATTGGGACGCCTGACTTTTCCAGCCGTGTGTAGAAAAAAAAGCAATATAATGGAAAGCCTTTTACATTATACTCATAGAAGCCCTACCATTGTTTGATCCTTTTCTGCAACACCCTTGTCTATATACAAATTTCCTAATTGTTCATAAACGTCTTTCAAGGAACTCACCGATAGCGTAGACGTGCGGTGGGAGCGTCCCCAAAGATCGGCCCTGGTACTGCTTGATGGTGTCGGGCGAATAGAGCTTCGGGATGTCATAGTAGGGATTTACTGCTATCAAAATGTTCGCTACGTACGTCTACAAAAAAGAAAGAGGAACGTGATACATTTCAGTGCAAAATAGAGCCTGATAGATGAGTCAGTAACATCCTTTATTTAAATTTTTTATCTTAACATACTGTACATTAAGACTAACTGAGTCACTACATGCATTGCTGTTTCTTAGGTTTTTGTTTGTACATCAAAAAGCATTGAATGTAGCTATAGCGAGCAGGTGTTGCAATGACCCATTTTAACCAGCAGATGGCACATGGCATCATTTTTAGGGTTGATTTTTTTTTTTTTTGCTTGTTTGTTTTTGTTTTTGTAGGTCTGAATTGTGACGTCTAGACCCCAGACTTTAAACACAGCCACTAAAAAAGAGGAGTGATTTGTGATAGAAGGATATGTGTAAGAGTAAAAAAGAAAGTTTATAAGACAATAGTGAGACCTGCTATTTTGTATGGTTCCGAGACAAAAAGACAAAAAAAAACAAACAGGAGGTGGAGCTGGAGGTGGTGATTGGTAGTGATGATGATGGACAGGATTTGAAACACGTTTCTAATCATGTAGGACGTTTGAGACGTGGTGAGGGAGGCACAATTGAGATGGTTTGGTCATGTGCAGAGGAGAGACATGGGGTATATCGGTAGGAGAATGCTGAGGAGGAAAAAAGGAAGGCCAACCAGGAGGTTTATGGATATGCTGAAGGAAGGCATGCAGATGTAGAGAAAAGAGTAGTGTGGCGACGGATGATCCTCTGTGGTGCCCCCTTATGGGAGCACCGGAATGACAAAGAAGAAGAAGAAGAAGATAGGGAAAATATGGTCAGTGTCTCAAATTTCCATAATTGGAGTTGAAATGAAGTACAGAATGCAGACGTGTCCCCCGTATTGATACGTTTTTAAGGTTAAAGAAGACAGTTTCATCCCATCCCATGCTAATCTCGAGTACCTATAGAGTATCATTACGTCCTTCATATCGCTCATTCTTTAGATTTATCCGAGTTGTAAAAGAAAGAGCTCTAAAAACAACCGAGCTCCTGGGGGCGTGTTGTGGGCGGAGCTAAAGAGTCGAATCCAACTCCCTTAAATATAATATATAGTGAGAACGTATCCAACTAGCTATTGATACTGAGGAACTGAGAGATCAGGACAAACCAGTAGGAATATAGGAGATGTACCAAGCAAGTTTTTTCACATCTGCCTGAAGAATTCAAATGAATTCAATTCTTAATTTGTTTGTAGAGCACAATGGATATTTCAACAATAGGCCTTTTCTCAAAGCAGCTTTACAGTGATAAAGAGGTTCTAAAATCTATGTTTAGCGCATATAAGTTGATCCCCAATGAGAGGCAACTTCGGCAGATCTCCGAAATAGCATGTGGAAGAAACCCTGAGGGGAACCATACTCAAAATTAGAGAATGTGTGCTCAGAGCTAGTCACAACAAAAACAAATGCCTACGTATGTTTTGTGTCCGTCTATTCCAGCGCAGTAGACTAAACAAGTGTAGGCAAGTTGTCATGAAATGAATTTGAAAATACAAACAAAAGAAATCACAAAGGAAAAAAAAAAATCAGTTCACGCACAGAAAAAAGCAGCGTAACACAGAATTAATGAACTTACGTAACGATACTTACGTAAATTTTGTCTTTGCTGTAGCGCACACGGATGTTGTTCAGAAGCGTAGCCTCGTTCAAGTACATCAGCGAGCCTGCGGTATATCATAGAAAGCGGAAAAAAAGTTTAGACACATCGACAATGTGAACAGAAGAATCCAGATTGCAAGAATGAACTGAAAATTGTTGTAAATACTTTTTATTTTTAGGCTCGTGGTGAGAAAAATCAGTCAATGCTCAATGATTTGTTTTTTGGTATCAAACATGATTAGATTTGAAGATCGAATCGCATCTTTTACAACTTTTTATCTTAAAAATACTTCAAATGGAGCGTTATTTGCGTAAGCATAGGTTTTTAGACTATTATAAAACTTAAAACAATTGTTTCTATTGTGTTAAATTCAGCTACGCGATCCAATTACAATTCAAATCTACACAACGTGATCCAATGGAAAAAAACATGTTATGTGACAATGTTATGTATATAATGGTGACGGTATGAAGAAAATTAATAGTAACAAATGTACTTTTGTTATATGGACAAGTACTAATGATTACACTGCCCCCTGGAGGTCATTATTTTTATTACAATTAAATCTTCTCTAGGGACTCGGACCATGGAAGAGGTACAGAATGAAAACGATCCATTCATTGTTCTTGAATAAACACTTCTTCTAAATAGGGTCTACATGGATCCTGAAGGGTTTGGACATGAAGTAAGAATGAAATTAATCAGATCTAGAAAAACAAAAAACAACCCCTTTTTTTTTTTTACATTTTTTCACACTCACAGTTGTCCTCGACATGTTTGTTGACATCGTCCTCGGCCGGAAACACTTGGCTGACCGGAGCAAGGAACGTCTGGAGAACAAGAAGCAGAGCCGTGTTTACAATCCAGAGCCCTCATCCAGAACAACTTTAAAAAATAGCTTTGAAATCAGGAAATACATTGTGATGCTGGTTCATTAGGACACAGACAATAGACGAGATCGGTCTATATGTTTACATATGCTGTAAATTGCTCCATTTCGCTAAATTATATACTGTAATTTGTTAAATTATCAATAGGATACAACCCAATACTGATCGCCATACTTCAAGACTCTTTGGTAGACTAGGCCATGTCTCGACTTACAATATTTTCAAGTTATGATGGGGTCATCGCAACGCATCTCCATCGTAAGTCAGGGACGACCTGTAATTTTAGGTACTGCTGGAAGGTCTTAGCAGTTCGTGTGCAGTGTGAAGACTGCTAGCGACTCGGTTTTTCGGAAATCAAGTGCTAGTTCGTTCCACCATCTCGGGTTGCCAGATCAATGAAAAAAAAAAACTTAAAGCATGTCTTCCTTGTACCCTGAGAGATGTTAGGACCAGTTGAGGAGTGGTTGAGGATCGGTGAGGGGTAAGTCAAGTGCTGTGAGGTTTTGGAGGCAGGAATTGTGAGCAGCTACAGGAAGCTAAATTTTCTAGAAATTTCAGTAGCTACAAAGCAAACCGAGGGATTTAGATCAATGCAAATGTTCTAGTACATTATCATTTCTAGAGTTGTATTCTTGATTAAATACAACAATCCTGCACTGGTCTTAAATGGAGTGAAATGTTGGAGTGAAAGATCTGATATAAAGCTCTGGCCTTCTATAGGCCTTCTCACCTTACCTACATCAGTACCTGAATTTACCAACATCCTTGTAGCTGGATGAGCGCAAATCTCCACACAGTCTAGTGCAAGATCTTTGCAGAAGAGAGCATGTTATTATACAACCAAATGGGGACTAAATATGGAACAGGATGTTGAAAAAAGCTCTTATGGTCAATTCAGTATGTAGTTCAGTAGTTCAGTATGAACTTTTGTCCATATATTCCAATCATATTTATTTTAGAATTTGGCTAGTTTGAGACAAAGGTGTATTACAGAGACCTGACTGAGGTCTTGTGAGGTCATGTCATACACAACACACACACAAAACAAGCAAATTTACATGTATTATTCATCCTACACAGCCAAAGCATTCGTTTGAAAGGAACCCGATTGCACAACACCGGCACAAAAAAAGACGGAGAACGAGAACAACGCTGCAATTCTCTCACACTTGTACTTCCTCTAAAGCTGATTTTGGTCGATTGATGATGCTCGTGTCATTAAATCCTCACAATGCCCCAAGTTGTCAATCAAGTCAAGACTAATTGAGTGAGTTCAACAAAAGGCTAAATTTATTTCTCAGTCCGAGCAGGACAATAGTCTATACAGAGGACATTGTTCTCACTGCCGGATGTATCTGCAATTCGCATCTCGGAGCATACCCGACGATAAGATACATTAAAAGATACCTATGAATATTTATTGATATATGATACGATTCACCCTTGTTATGATGCAGTGCGATCCAATTTGCGATTTGAATCAAAACGATGTGATCCAATAAAAAAAAATTGGATGCTCTGCAATTCAATATGGTACTTTAGACAAACAGCAAATCATCAATTTACTTGAGTGCCTTCTGACTTCCAAAGGAAGAAGCAGCTCTACCTCTGCCATGTTCATCTCTTCACGTAGCAGCAGTGATGCTGAGAGAACCAGGGCCACTCTTGGGTGTAAATGTAATAATTAAAATGTATAAATATTTATATCAGTTTATATTTATTTGATTATATTAATTTAATAACTTAATAATTTATTGATGCTCGTCTAGTTTCGGACTTTTTTGTAACCCTCCACTGACCCTGCTTTCTCCTCACTGACTCTCTCTCTCTCTCTCTCTCTCTCGGCACACACTCTACACAGATAAAAACACTCCTCACATTGTGCCAAATATCAGAGCCAGGCACTCCAAGCACATCCGTCTAACGTCACACGAGGCAGATGTAACGCCCCCCCCCCCCCCCCCCCCATCACCCTCATCCACAAATCACTCATTCTACCACTAAACAGCTGTGTGCCACTCCGATCCCTTGAAACCTTCCTTCAATGCAGCTCTTTGAAGAAGCACTTTAGAGCTGCTTCTACTCCGAACGCCGACCTAAAAAAAGCAAGAAATGTCCATTCCTTCATCGGACACAAGGGCGTGGTTCAAATCTCCAGTCGACTAATTATTTTTACATGGCTCTACATTGTGTATCAAAAGTAGAATATGTTCTTCTTTAAAAAATGCAAAAATTAAAAAAATTTTGTTCCTTTGTTTATAAAAAAAATGTATAAAACGCAGTCATTTGGGGAAAAAAAGAAAAAAATAATTCAGCTTCAGAGTAGTAAAAGTGAGGTATCGGGTATTTAGTAGAGAGAGAGAGAGAGAGAGAGAGAGAGAGAGAGAGAGAGAGAGAGAGAGAGAGAGAAAGAGAGACAGACAGACAGACAGATAGATAGATAGATGGGGAGGATGGAGGAATGGAGGTATATATACACACACGCATACAGACAGACAGACAGACAGACAGACAGACAGACAGACAGACAGACAGACAGATAGATAGATGGGTCTCACCTTGCACTTTTCCTTCAGAGGTTCGATGGTGAGACTGTCAGCACCGATGTCCACGATGGTGCCCAGCTGGAACCCGTCTGAAGGGTGAGGCGCCCACACCGGCTTTCCATCCTCCATCGCACCACACTGCAATTATACACGCTCACGTTACACAGATCACAGCAGATACGATACACACCGGTTCAAAGAATAATCATGTTCGCTCGCTCAGCAGACACAGCTTTAGAGTTCAGTGAATATATCGGGGCTGTCAAAAACATCGCGTTAAAAACACGTTAACGCAAATTCATTTTAACGGCACTCATTTTATTAACGCGTGACGAACGCATCCTTTTTTTACTCAGAAATCTTTTTTTTTTTAAATCTCCAACGGAAAAAATTATTTGTAATCATTTGTTTTACTGATGCACCAAGTCTTAAATCACGATGCACACATCCGGCGATTAAAACCGTCCGTGTGGAAACATAGCAAAAGTTCCGTTTAGTGTCCTGATGTTTTACGTCAATTAAAACCTGATAATTACTTAATGAATTACGAATGAAAATTCTATCATTCTTTGGTTTCACTTATAAAAAACATAGACTATCAAAAACTTGAAAAGTATTAAAGGTACATTTAGAACAGATAAAAATATGACCTCATGACAATCGTCTATTAAATATTTGGATCCATTTCTTCGAATATGGATAAATAAAATACTTATTTTAAAATGAGTTGTTTGTGGACATATCATTCCACATTTAGTCCCCATTCGCTGTTATGATAAACTTCATTCTTTTAGGGAGATGTTCCTCTAGATTTTGGAGTGTGCTTGAAGAAATCTGTGCTTTTTCAGCCACAAGGGTGTTAAAGTCAGGTACTAAATAATAATTAATAAAGTAATAACGTCATTCCAAAGGTGTTCAAAAAGGCTTCAGAGCTCTATAACAGGAGATCTTCCACTTCAACACACTTAAAGCATATCTTCATGGAGCTGGCTTTTGTGTACAGGGGCATCATCATGTTGGAGTCTCAGCATGACAACAGGTTTGAGTCTCCAAATTAAAGTAAAAGGAAAATTCCATACAAGTGTATGTACAACTTTGTGGTAACAGTTTGGAAAGAAGCACTGGGAAAAGTCAGGTGCCCTAATAAATTTACCAAATAGTGTAAACTACTACAAGTCAGGAATCAGAAATCATCTCCCTTGGCATTTGATTAGTTTGTGTTCACATGCACTATAGATTCGATTTACTCTGAGAGAAGTTTTTGCCTGCCTGTCCATACTAAACCCTTTTTTTTTATTTATCTCCTCTCATTTTCTTCACAGAGCCTAGATGGTTTGTGTTTGATTCCCCACTTCAGTGCTGCAGTTTTAATTTGACTAACACTTTGCACTTTTCCGTCCTTTTCAAACAATGAAAGGATCTGAGGATCGGCACAAAAAAAAAAAAATACAAAAAAAACACATCCAACCCGACTTTTATTTCCATACTTACATCCACCAACACAAAGGAGACTAAATAGTTACTCATCAACATAAACCTGAGATTAGCCGTGTAGCTAGCATGACTGTTCAAACTTCTGTTCCGGAAAATAAAATCTAACGTTCGATTAGGGGTAACCGGCTGAAAAATGTGTACGACTTTCACTTTTTTGTCCCTGATTGCTCGCCGTACACAAAGACACAAAAGGCCTCAGCGCTGGCCAGGTCCCAGTTTCCAGCCTGAATCAGACTCTCAGTGTGGAACTATTAATTATTCGACTCAGGCTTCCCCCCGAATCGTTCGGCGTCTGCGTGACAATCAGAACATTCTCTCCTCAGGGCAACGACGATTCTTCCTCAGAACGGCTTTAACACACACACACACACACACACACACACACACACACACACACACACACGCACCAGCAATCAGGTGAAGGACACCAGCTGGCTCAGGTTACACACTGAAATGTGCTGAGATCTCAAGGGCTTTTTTTTCACTTTGAAACTTTACCTCTGTTAAATTGGCAAGATATTAATTGACATCTAACAAAAAATTGACACGATATGTATTGGGACACATTGATGGTTTTTTCCCCTCAAACTGCATTATTTATCTGCTTTCCTTAGCTTTTTATTTATTTATTTTTTTACAGTACAGTGTAACCTCGATACTCGTGGGGGTTAAGTTTTATGAACCCTCGCGAGTAACAAAAAAATCGTGAGGTTTCGACTCCTTTTGATGGTAAACTCAACAAAAATTGCATAATAATACAATAATAAAATAGTTTTTCACACATTTTGTCGTTTATTTCAACGGTAAAAGACCTGGGAGTTATTTTAGACAGCAACTTGTCTTTCAAATATCATATCAACCAAGTTACAAAAACAGCCTTCTTTCACCTTAGAAATATTTCTAAGTTAAGAAACATGTTGTCTATATCCGATGCAGAGAAGCTCGTCCATGCGTTCATGACCTCCAGAATAGACTACTGTAATGCGTTACTAGGTGGATGTCCTGCATCATTAATAAACAAGCTTCAGTTAGTCCAGAATGCAGCAGCCAGAGTTCTTACAAGGTCAAGAAAATATGATCACATAACCCCGATCTTATCGTCCCTACATTGGCTTCCTGTTAAGTTTCGAATAGACTACAAACTATTACTTCTCACTTATAAAGCACTAAATGGTTTGGCTCCCATGTATCCATCCAGTCTTTTAACTCGCTACAATCCGCCACGCAAAACTCTGGGCTTCTGGTAGTTCCTAGAATAGCAAAGTCCACTAAAGGTGGTAGAGCTTTTTCACATTTAGCTCCTAAACTCTGGAATAGTCTTCCTGACGGTGTTCGGGGCTCAGACACACTCACCCAGTTTAAGTGTAGATTAAAAACATATCTTTTTAGCAAAGCCTACACATAACACACATCACATATCATAACCTTGTGCTCCAGAACATCTGATCACATCACATTATCAACTTGTGCTGTTAATATCATGAACAGCAGCTACGCTAATTCCTCTCCACTGCTTTTCTTTCTCTCCCCATCCCGAGACACCCTGAGGTTTGGCCAGCTCCAGTCACCTCCCACCATCTTGATGATTACGGACCTTTGAAGAAGTTGATGCCGAACTCACAAACATCCCGAACTATCTAGAGACGTACCAGTGCCATTTGGATCCCGCTACATGTGTGGAGTTTGACATTGGACCTCCTGGAGTGTTTAAAGGCTCTGGCATGGAGAAGCTGATGCTGGATCTGTGATGATCACAAATGTTGAGCTCATAAAACTAGGAGCTACTAACCATATAGACTGTATAAGACTGCAGAAAGAACATCACTTATAAACTTATACTCCAGTACTCATGTTAGTTTTCACTCTCCAGTGTTCTGTATTGTTGAAAGATTTATGATCAAACTCTTGATGTCACCCAAAATGAGGATGGGTTCCACTTTTGAGTCTGGTTCCTCTCAAGGTTTCTTCCTCATAACATCTAAGGGAGTTTTTCCTTGCCACAGTCGCCACGGCTGCTCATCAGGGACAAATTCACACCATTCACCTTCACTGTTGATTTGTGTAAAGCTGCTTTGAGACAATGTCTGTTGTGAAAAGCGCTATACAAATAAACCTGACTTGACTTGACTTGATTAGTACAAAACGATTTTTCGCTAATTACGGTTCCAAATGAAAAGTCGCGAACTATCGAGGTTCCACTGTAGATCATTTATCATAGTTGAAATTTTACTTGCAAAACTACATTTGCGATCGATATTAAATTTCATACACACACCAATTATTCCATTTAAAAGTAGTTTACCGCCTACAGTGGACAAAAGCAATATCAACTACAGAACATTTTCAACCTTGATAGCCAGGAGTCTTATATTGAGAAGGACAAATCTCCACCTAATTTTAGTCACTGGATCGGAGATCTTGCGCGTCATCTCACATTAGATTCCACTAAATACTATAGTCGAACTTTTTTCTCTATTCGGCAACCAGTGTGACATACATAGAGCAAATGTAATATCTGTTGTTTGACTTTGCTGTCATTTCTTTTTCCTTTCTTTCTGATATTATAGTATAGAATAGATCGAGAGTGTAAATAACAATAGAAAATAATAATGCAAAGGGATGGGAAGCTCTGTTAAAGCAAAAATTTTTTATTGAAATTGGTGTACTACATAAAATATCAATGTTAAAAAAAATCATCATGTTGGAACAGGTTTGGGTTTCCTAGTTCAAGTGAAGGGAAAATTTCCTGCTCCCACCTCCCAAGACATATTCTAACAACTTGGGGAAGCCACAAATGGATGAAAAAGTTCGTTCTCCCAATACTTATGTCCATATAGTGTATATTTTATTTTTTATATATATTTTTTTATTATTCTGATAATTCCAGCGCCACTTTGTCACGTATTGTCACCTAACCATACCGAGCCTTTGACTATTACTTGACATCACCCCGTTCTATAACAGCACACACAATCAACTGTTTTGTTCCATTATTTTGAGCTTAACCCTAATAAACCAGGAAAAGGCTTCACCCAGTTGAACATCCAGAAAACATAAGAAGTTGTCGTAAACCCGGCAGACCAACGGCTGAGTAAAACTATTTGCATACACAAATCCGGGCGTGACGCAATCCGAAGCACATCTCTGGCTCTCCCAGCCAAATGAACTATTTAAATGGACCTTTTTCTTTTTGCACCCGTGTGTACAATTAATCCCCTGCAAATCAGTGGAAATGATTCGCTCAAATGTTCTGGTATCATTTCTAAAGTTTTAATTGCACTTTTGATAAGTTCCCTTTCGGTACCCCCGTGAAGATACCATCTAGAGACTGTTTAGAACACCACGTCCATCAACTGATCCCAGTCCCCAGTCCTACACGGTGCAGGGACACAAGCACAAGTAACAGGAAATCATTTTCAAAGTGCATGACATCAGCACAGCTGTTTAGTCTTTGATCCCGGAAACGATACCATCTATGATCACATTGACCTGGATAGATGATTACAGCTGACCGTGGCGCATATATGCAAATGTGGATTTCAGTCGTAAAAAAAACCCGAACGCAGATAAGGGTATTACAGTTGCACTGGAACTGAAAGGATTTTCAACATGAATGAAAACTTCTGCCAAGTGGTATAAGTATGTTATATATACACACACACACACACACACACACACACACACACACACACACACACACACACGATCCCAATGAATTAAATAGCATTTATAAATAACATTTCTTGTATCGAATTGAATAATCTCTCTTTCTCTCTTACAGAACCCCTGGAGCAAAGGGAGTTAAGGGCCTTGCTCAAGGGCCCAACACTTGCTCTCAGCGAGTTCTTTACCATGAGGTGCCATGTTGAACATCCAGGGGTCAGTATGAGAAAATCAGACTCAAAGCAACACATTTTAACTGCTCGAATACACACATTTTTTAAATGGTCCAGACAAAAACATGGACATGATGGGACATGTGGACATTTGCACGAGTTATTGAGTTATTTTTAGAGGACTGATTACTCTAAAATATATTATATTTTCATTTCTATACACTATTGTGCCTTGAGAACATATAATTAAAAAGGATGCTGAAATGTGTGGGTGTACTTACTTTTGTAAGATGCTGTGTATATATACTGTCGGGCCCTTAAGCACGGCTTCTAACCCTATATGACCTATATACATGGTTATACTCATGCGCTCTGACCACAACTTCCAAACAAGCTGGGATACATGAAGAAAGAATTTCACTGTACTGTAATGTACATGTGACAAATAAAGGCTTTTGGGGTGTGTGTGTGTGTGTGTGTGTGTGTGTGGGAATTATAGAATAATCAAAGTAATTTCACTTCGATTAAATGAATAAACACACGCACACAACGAAGGGAAACGTTTCACAGGCCGGATTAATATTTTTCACGGTTAAACGCTAGCAATAAGCAGTGGCCTACTTACATTCATAATCATATAAAAGGTCTCTGTAGGTTCATTACGGTGTTAAAAAGGCTGGTAATGTCTACTCCTAGCAGAACAAATAAAGCTATTTGGGGCAGGGGTCATCATGTTGTAATATTATTTTGAACGTGGATGTGGATGCAGCTAATGCACCATGTATTTAGCCGTTTAAAAACAAGCCTTTTGCTGACACGTCCTGCTTTTAAATGAGGGACGGAGCGGAATGTAGCACATCGTTTTCGATAGTTTGATCGTTTAATTCCAACATACGCTTTGTTTTAATGGTCTACAGAACTGCTGTTTTGTTACAAAAAAGATATTGAGAGGAAATGCACTTCCACACAGGGAGTGCCTGCTAGCTGTTTGCTTAGCCTGCATTGACACGCTACAAGAAAACAAACACATGACACAAGAGCAGCCAAGAACTGAGGAAATCCCTCGACTTGGCTGTCTTACCACGAACAGGAGACATTTGAGAGGGGAAAAAAGTGCACACTGTCCTAACTACAACCCTTGACCTGAATACAGGCTGCGCTCTGAGCACAGGGATGTTTCGAACACAAATATGTCACTGTTTTTTTCTGAAACACATTCATGAGGGCTACTAGACTGACTCCAGGTGACTCAACAATACTACAGCTGTAACGTGAAGCTGAAATGTTCCCTTTTCGGGCCTGACCTTTGACCTACATACAGCCTTTGAAAAGATAAACGACCTTCAGTCACCTCTAAGCTTGCATTAAGGTTATTATTTCACTGTTAAAGCTAACAGCTAGGCTAATGCAAGAGTTCCCAATCACTTGGCCATGAGATAGATAGATAGATAGATAGATAGATAGATAGATAGATAGATAGATAGATAGATAGATAGATAGATAGATAGATAGATAGATAGATAGATAGATAGATAGATAGATAGATAGATAGATAGATAGATAGATAGATAGATAGATAGATAGATAGATAGATAGAATCAAATACCTTTTTTAGAATCAAATACCTTTTTAATACTGGTTTTGTATCACGCCACCAGAGGGCAACACAAGGGAGCACGCACAGTCACAGGGAGCACCGACCTCTATAAGTCAGTGTGCTAAGACATCATCCTGTTTAAGTCAGTAGCAACTGATGCTATTCTGACCACGTGCGATACCAAGTCTGCTATTCCGCACCCACCTACTCGCCAAATTCGGCTCCTGCTGACTTCGCCCTCCTCCCGTAGATAAAGGGGAAGATTCAGCCCGATCAAATAAAGCTGTTTGACACACATCGGAACGAAGACTTCCAGGACACTGGGAACGCTGTTTTGCTGAGCAAGGCGACTATTTTTAAGGCGACACTTTCTTGTATAAACGTCCATTCTTCTGCTTACACCATAGAATAAAATAAATAACGTAGAAGTTATATTTTAATAGTTGAATTGAAAAAAATGTAAGTGTTAAAATTTGTGCAAAAGTATTGACACCTTTTTACAAACTTTGGAATGAATGCAAAAAAAATTGTCCCTGGACAAGTAGTCCAGCCTTGATAAACATTCAAGGATGAGATTGTCTAAGTGCTCTTAGAAGTGCAATATATTTTCAAGGGGGCAAGTGGGATGGGGTTATCGCCTCATAAAAACTTTTTTGAAGGACGCAAAAGAATCGTCAAGAGACCTTACATTTCAGCTTAGAAAAAATTGGCCGGGCTGTCAGAGTGGGAGTGTTATACCGCCTCCCTCCTGTTAATCACAGCTTCATTAAACAGTCGTAGGCATCCGTGAGTTCATTTATTCAGAAGGTAGAAAGAAGATTAAAGCGATAGATATAGATATAGTCGATTGTCTCAGGGGAACCAAGTGTTAGATTTCACGCTACTCCAAAACCAAATTAAGAAGAAAATCGGCAGAACAAAACACCACATGAAATAAATAAATAAATACAGTGATCACGTTGCATCAAGTCCTCACTCACTGCAAAACCACTTCAGAGCAAATGGAAATGCTTCAGAGAGCCAAAGTGACATTCGGACGACATGGCAAACGAATTAGGGGACGTAGCTTTCAGCTACCGGTTGGACTGTAGGGTTACATTCTCTCACAACAGAGCCAATTCATCAGTGTGGCAGGTGCCACACATGCCAGCTTTTATTGCTACGTTCGTGGCGAAAGCTAGGTTTAGTTTTACAAATATGAAAAAATTTAAACTTCCTCAGCCTCTATTTAGATTCACTCGATTAAAAACCTTTCCAAAAGTATCGACAGAATAAAATAAGTTTATCAAATGCGTGAAAGTATTACAGTCCAGCAAAATATGTTTAATTAACATTGGATTCTGACACAATGAACATTTTGGGGATTTTTCTCCTGGTAATAAAAATTACTAAGAATAAAAATATAATATATACACTATAAAAAAAAAATATATATATATATATATACACTGAAGAATTCCATAGAATGAAAGACTCCATTGTTTAAAATACTTCCAGGAAGGTTTTTTAATTTTAATAATACTCTATAACCCATCCACCCCTAGCTGATCTTACAAGCCAGCTTGCTACTCAGGTGCTTTCCACGACTAAATATTTAAGAAATCTCACAGTATTTTACATTACAAGGACATCTGAGTGACTAGCAATGCAAATCCTTTAACCCTCTCTGCTCCTGAATCAGGATGCTGTATAAAGACTGACCCTGCATTCTGACCCCAAACTGGAATATTTCACTGAACTGTAATGTATATGTGAGACATAAAAAGTTTTATTTGCTCGAATTCAAATTTGCTTCTATTTGTATGTTTTATTTGCTCGAATTCAAATTTAACAGAGTACGACGATGTAGTGAAATGCTTTTCACGACTGTCCAAAAGGAATACATGAAAATGGAAATAAAATATACAAATATAATTAAGTCAAATAAATGTAAATCAAATACAGGTATAAAATATAAGTATAACTATTAGGTATGAAAATAATGTTAAAAATAATATATTATATTTTCATACTTTATAGTTATATAAAAATAAGTATAACTATAATGTATAAAAAAAAAGGTTAAGAATAATATATATAAAATAAACATACACCTATAATATACATACAACTGCCTAATTTTTCTTGTCTGTGTATATATATATATTACACATACACACAAAATAATTAGGCAGAAAGGGATGGATGTGTGTATGAAAGGTATAAACAGAAGTACACATTAAAGTGTCCCAGTGTGATTTTCATTAAAATGTCCATGTGCTGGTATTGTTTAACTAACAAACTGTATCCAACATCTATAAATGTAACTACCCACATACTATATCCATGAGCATTCGTAATAGTATAGGCAGCCAATCGGATTGTGAAGTTCAAATACATCCTGAGGCTGCGGGCCAAAAAAGTGCACAAAAGATATTGAATGCTCTGTGGCCCATAGACGAAGCATGGAACGACATTCACCCGCCTGGGGATGAACAACAAAAACATGTGGTGGCTGATACTTTAGTCTTCAACCTCCAAGACTCATAAATGTCGTCTGAAATAGAACTGGCTATCTAGTGGGTGGAAATTGGCAATGTCTTAGAACTGGTTGGTTTTCTATGAAAGCCTTCCGACATCGACTTTAAATACACGACTATTGTTCGAATAAAAATGTATCAAAGTAGACGAAGGATTTGTAGCCTGGGGGTAATACCAGCCCATAATAAAAACAAAGAAGACGACAGACACAAGGAGAAAAGAACGCTGTAAGTTATGCTGGTTTTGAGCCCACTCCTTTTCCACGACACACAATCATAGATTGTTACAGCAGATCACTGAGGACTCGCTGTCGCGTTAAAGCGAGTCACATGACCGCACGCTTTGTGTAGGCCGGGGGAGTCACATGACTGTAGACTTTGTGCTGGATGAGACGATCACGTGACCAGGGATTGTGTTGGCTGGACACAAAAGGTGGTGGTATGTCATCATGACAATAGGACCAAAGGCAAATTTAACAAAAGGACACAGATGAGCTGAGAGCTTCATATGATCTCACAGAGCATGGTAGAGATAAACGAACCACTCGATCGCTTGACGACGTGAAATGAAAATACAAAACAAGCCGGCTAGCTGGTTGTTCCTGTTTATAACAAAAATGATGAGCATAATGTTAAAAATTCTGAAAGCATCACGATTTTTTCATATTGCTACCTGGATAAATTAGCTTAGGATTTTCAAAACCGGGAAAAAGAAAGTATAGAAAGAAACGTTTGCAGAATTCGGGTCAAAAGAAGAAGCAGGATAATGCTGCCACAAAGCTATGCTAACTCCCCTGCTAGTTCAACACAGTGTGCATTACAATGTTTTGAGAGACAGAAAAAAGAATGCTTGCTAAACTTTTTGCTCAATGTGAAAAGAAAAGACCACCACAGCTAAACCCTTGAGAACTTGCCATATTAGCAAACACAAGATTTTACCTCAGATACTTTATTAGGAAAGGATAATGGCTAGGTATCAAACAACTAGCTTGCTAAACTTTTTAATGTTAACTTAGCTACCATTTCTTTTTTTTGCCTCGTCATTCCAGGTTACCAAGCGTAACATTAGCAAGCTAGCTAATTAATTTCTGGTTTTATAGAGTTGCATTCAATGTTTTTGTACTGTGGTTCTTCTTAACAAGTGTGAGGATGTCATCGTTATATGTCACATAAACAAATTCTGACAGGATGACATCTTTTATATGTTACACCATCACTGCAGATTCATTTACACAACTTCCAACCCTGACAGTTCAAATCGACTTCTGTCCTGGTTAATTAAGGTGCAAGTCCACGTACGAGAAACCTGGTAAGGCCTGCGGGTTCCACCTGCGAAGCGCCCGATTTCAAAGAATGCAGTCGTCCCAGATGTTACGCCAAGTGTTGTAATTCGAAGCATTGTTCTACTCATTAAACCATGAAAGTGGACTTCTTGTTCAAGGCGACACACCTTACCAGGGAAAACAATTACGAGCGAAATGCCTTTCAATACATCTCTCAATCTGCCCTGGAGTATTTGAAAATGTCACACCCTAGAAACTTTCTTTTGCACATTTCAGTCAAGGTTTATTTACAACACTATAAGAATGAATGATTGTCTCGGTCTTCTGGGAATGTCATGAACTTTAAGTTCAGCACCTTGATATTTTGCTGACGCGAGCAAGCCTGGTACTTCAATACCTAACCAAAGAGCTCGGGTCTTTTTTTTTTTAAACAGAGTTTAAAGATTGACAAGCAATATTCCTATCTATTCCGGTCAAACTCTAATGCCAATAAAAAAAGGCCCTGACTATAGTGTGACACCATGAATAAAAAAGTTAATGAATTGTGGAACCTTTTAAAAAAGGTACAAGAAAACGTACGAGAACTACATTTTTAGAAATCCAAAAAACTTATATACACTTGAGCTATTTCGTTGTTGACTTTGAAAGGAATGTTTAGACGAGTTGTTGAAAAGATGATGAGCATCAAAGCTAAATAGAGTTCTGCACCTGGTTCTCCCAGAAGTAATGAACAATACAAAGCAAATACACAACCATGACAAAAGGCAATCTACTGAATACTTAAAGGTACTTTGAAGAGAAATCCATATAAACAAGTAACAAATGTGTTTCGGCTAACCTTCATGGCTCTACATTCTCTGTACCGTTCATAATCTACTTACGATGGCAAGTACTGGAAGCACCTTGAGGAGATAAAAGTCATTATCGTATCCTGTTTCTTGCAGATATCGTACTGAGAGGTTGCCTAAATGAAACTCATATGGACCCGATTCATAAAAACTCACTCATTGTTGTGAAGATTTTTCCTTGACAAATTAAAGATAAGATGTCCTTATTTCCTCAGAGCAGGGCTTCTGGTTTTGGGTGATAAACACCAGCATGATAGAGTCAATTCTAATTTAGAACAGAACCAAAGCAGCCATGGTTCTTACTGTTAGATAAACATATAGAAAGACTTCCGGATGTCCAGCAAGAGGAAAGAGGTCCCCCAGGGATGTTTCACATGACCGGAGCAGCCACAGGATAAATAACACCACAAAATTTGAACAGTTAAAAAAGCTGATACACAACTCCCCAGAACTCCTATGAGCTATCAAAAACTCCCCATGATCTCCTCAGAACTCCCCGTGGCCTCCCCATAATCTCCATAAAACTCTCCAAAACTCCACATGACCCCCACAGAACTACTTATGACCACCTGGGAACACCCTATGAGCGCCCCAGAACTCCATATGACCAACAATAATACTCATGTTCGCCTCAAAATTTCTTATGACCTCTCCAGAGCTCCCAAAACTACCAATGTCCTTTGCAGAACTCTCCATGGCCTCCCCATGACCTCCACAAAACCTCTTCAATACTCCCTATGAACCTCCTATGACTTCCCCAGAAATCGCCATGACCCCCACAGAACTCCTTATGCTCACCCAGGTACACCTCCCTCAAACGCAAAAACTCCCCATAACTCGCCAATGACCTCCACATTACTCCCCTGATCTTCCCAAAAACTCGTCACCTTCCCAGTACTCCCACAAATTCCCCAAAACTCCCCATGTCCTCCTCAGAACTCCCTATGTCCTCCTCAGAACTCCCTATGAACTCCCTATGTCTTTCCCAGAACTCCTTATGTTCTCCCAGGAACACACCATAACCTGCCCAAAACTCAAGAACTCCCCATGACCTCCACAACAATCCCCTGATCTCCCCAGATCTCCTCATAGCCTCCCCATGACTCTGCAGAACTTCAGAACTGCTTTTGAAGTCCAAGTTGGCAGGACATCAGAGAAAAGAAGCAGTGGGAAAACCTGCGAAAACATGACTAATAAAAAAAAAAAAAGATGACTAAAGCACTGGGTGGGCACTCACATCTCGAGCTTATCATCTACTGACAAGCTTTAAAATAAACAAAAATACATTTCCATCAAATATGAATATATCAACATTAATAACACCAATGACTCCAGTGATTATTTTTATAGTTTCATCAGTGTTTAGTGTGGTAGAACATCCAAAAAAAAGCATGTTACTTCCTGGTATCATCTGCATTACAACAGGAAATGAAGGACTGATGTTTACCAAATTATATCGCAAAATTAATACCTCAGATCCCAATAATGCCAGAGTCATCAAAAAAAAGAGCTGAGCTACACTGGCCAATCAGATGCATCTGTGGGCTTTTGTATGTAGAAGAGGGCAGATAGTGTTTTTTTCTTTTGATCTTCTTTTGATCTAGGATGAGAAGCAATCATAAGACTGGTCTTGCTGAAAAGATTCAACACCTTCTCAACTGGCGAGATCTATATAATTTCAAAAAAATTACATTTAATTGGCAAAAATATTGGGACACCTGACTTTCCCAGCCATATGTGCTTCTTCTCCAAACTCTTATCACAAAGCTGAAGGCACACCACTATACAGAACTTCTTTGGATGCGGTAGCAGGACATTTTCCCTTCACTTGAACTAGGAGACAAAAACCTGTTCCACCATAACAACCTCCAGTGCACAAAGCCAACTCCATTAAGATATAATTAATATGGGTTGAAGTGGAAGTTCTCCTGCTATAGAGATCCGATCTCAACCCTATTGAACCCCTTTGGTTTAAATGTGAAAGGGCACATCAGGGATCCTCCCCTCACCTACATCGGTACCTCATATGACTAAGGCACTCGTTGGCTGGAAAAACTAGTGGAGCATCTTCTCAGAAGATCTTTAAGATGCTCAAAAAGCATTAAGCTTAGGAGTTCACAAACTTCTGCCCATGTAGTGTGTATTCTGAATCCCTCATTGGTCAAGGTCTTAAACCTGCAAAACTCCATAAAACTCTATAACTTCAAGCTTTTGAAGCAAAAAATAAAATAAAATCCTCATTCATCATTCACACAAGTTGTATTCTGTGTATAACCACGTTTGTGACGAATTCAAAAAAATCTCGAATCTCGAATGAGGAAGTCATGTGACCATGTAAATTGCTCCAGAAGGGACAAATGTTGTTCTACCTGATTCGCTATTTAAAAAAAATATGACCAATTTATTTTCAAAATGGAAATGATACAGTAACATCGTTGGTTGTGGAACGGCAACAATTAAACCTTAGTAATGTCGAATTCTGGGTTGATGATCAGATGTTGACCGTCGACAGCAGCTCGGAAGAAAAAAACGAGAAAAAACGCAGATTTACATAATTATAACTTTGCTCTCACACTATTATTTCTAAACAGGAATATTTTAGCCGTTTCTATTCTATAAGGCATGTTTAAAGTGGTTGTTTGGTGGTTAAGGTCTTCTGCTTAGCGGGTTGCCAGTTCAAAACCCAGCACCATCAAGCTGCCACTTCTGGGCCTCAACTGAAATGAGATAAATGGAAGTCTGCAAAATGGCGTAAACCGTAAAGCAGCTCTTGTGAGGCAAACGTCAGGCAACATCAGCGAGATATACGGGATTTCCTGTTTCGCAAAACTTCAACATTATGTTGAATGAAATTCCCATTATTAGTGTTTTTCCCTAGAATTTCTAACAAAGCAAAAAAAAGGTGCTCTTGCTCTGATATATATATATATATGTGTAGATTACTGCGGGTGGAACCCCAGGGTCTTTTCCTTCACATTGCTTTTCATTTTCTCTGAATACTATGGACTTCCATGTTGTGCTACAGACACCTGGTCTACAAAAGAGACTGAAGACAAGTCACGTTCATTGACTCCAGAGTCGGTGACGTAAGGCAGGTTGCTATAGTGAATACGCACCAGGAGCTGGGCTCATTTGGATGTGGTCAGAGCTCCACCCCTCATAGATGGCTACAAACAGGTCCAGCCAAATCTGATCTGATGCTATTGACCGTCAAGGATCTGAGACAGGTATCTTCTGCTATAGCACACACACTTGACACACTTATTGTCATCATGTCAAGCCTAATAAGTCTGGAACTGTTGAGACCTTGAAGGATTGCTGAAGGGGAAATAGGTCAAGCCAAGTACAAAAGTCGAGATCTCAGGGTTCCTGTGGCAGTCAGAAACCTCACACCTCACACCTACGTATCAATGAAATCTGCTAGTCAAATTAGCGGCCGTTTTGGAGACCTGGAGCCTTTAACAAAGAATTAATTATACATTTAATATAACAATTATGAGAAGTAACGGACAACTGATCGGCAGGTCGCGAGGTAAAATCCCAGCACCACCACAGAGCCACTGCTGGACCCCTTAAGCAAGACCCTAAAACCCTCACCCACAGTTCTTCTTCTCAACTTCTCAAATGAACTGATATTCTGAGAGAAAAAAAACATTGCTGTCAAACTAAACAAAACGGGAATGACTTTGCTAATGCTAATCCTAATGCTAATGCTAATGAAACATCCTTTGGAGTCGCTGCTGATCATTTCTACACGACGACCCAGTTCTCGACATTCTGAAGAGTTGCCAGAATGAGCAAAAAATCACCCAATGGATTATGAAGAAGAGCTTTAAACAGGAAACTTTATATTCAATAAGGTAAATATGTATAAAAAAAATTAAAAAATTAAAGCTTTTGTCTTTAATCCTCATCATATAGTGAGGGAAAGACCTCAGGATTTGTGGTCATCAAACCACCGTGACAATGCGGCGTCCACGTTTGTCCGAAGTGAGAATAATAATAATGAGCTTGGGAGTGCGAGGCTTACTTTTACACTAAAAGAAGCAGGTGAGTCAAACCTTGAGGACGCCAGTTCCCGAGGTGTGTCGTGGCGCTCAGACATGCTGAAGCGACACACCCGATACTCTCTCAGGCAAAGCACTGACTCAGACACTATTCCTGGATCCAACATGGCAACCACATATGAATTGGACCATAGTCCTGAACTAGAAACCAAACTTCACCAACAATCGTACCTCAGAATTACATTTTAGCTACTCATACTGGACACACACCAAGACCACCAGACCTTCATCTGTGACTGATGCAAGTCCTCCAGCTGCCTTCGCTCCTCTGAAGGTTAATTAATAAACCGGAGACGCAGGAAGTACAATTCTGTCCTAATGACCTTTGCTGAAAGTGAATGCACCATAAAAAAAAAGAACAGGCACGTGGACATCCAGGGCAGAAGTTAACCCTTGGAACGAATCACATCACTAAGAGTGCACAAGTTAATCATCACTTCTTCCTTGGCTTTTGTAGGAAATGAGAAAGACAGCCAACATACTCGAGAAGATATGGTTTGGAGACCATCCAAGACTGATAGGAATGTCTACATCGAGCCACCGGCAATTATAAAAAGTCAGTCTTTGAGGTTCCTACCCAACTTAGAATCCATGGCCTGACCTTGTAACCAGGTGTTCTTCAAATCAAGAGCCATTTTTTTAAGTAGATCCTGGATCATGGTGAATCCATCTGATTTGAATGCAAATGCAAGACATTTTAGAGACCAATGGATTGATTTTCCTGGATCTGCTGGTGTGTAGATATACACCATCACCAACCATCATGTTTCTTCTCAATGTCCTTACCGTCCTGCGTTCATCTCACACTGCAATTTATCTCCTGCTACATTACAAGAACAGGTACGAGAACGTATGTGACATCTCACCTGGGATTAATGGAACTAGGTTATGGCAGGTGTCCTCCTAAGGATCATCTGCATGGCATTTTGTCACCTGAGCAGGTGTGAAGCCCATGTTGAGTCCATGTTGGGGACAATCTTGTCCTCATCACACACGTCTTGAAGAGTGTTTACAAAACACCTGCATGCCACTGGTTGTGTGTTTGTGTTAAAAGACTCTTGTTTAGAAAACATCAGCTGATCAAAGCTGCGTGTGCAGGAAGTGATCTGATCACATGGTCTAATCGTGAGATGGACAATATCCTACCAGCAGAGACACGTCCAGATTTGGGTGGAAAAGATCAATCAATCAAATGGACTCACCTTGTTCCTCTGTGAGCCGGTAGGACTCCCTTAATGGCTGTGTCTCAAATCACATTCAACTTCAAGTGCGCACACAGATGTCCCGACCCGCAGATATCGTTCTGTCTTTCCACCAGCCTCCGTCCGACTCCCACAATAAACCCCCGTCTACGGGTTGCCAGATCATGCAATATTAAATATAGGCTCGCACGTCGTTTTATTGTCACAGCAACAATCCTACTATCTCCACCCAGAGCCGAATCCCTTGTCTCTATTTATAACCTTCTTTTTCAAGCATGTTTATGTAGTAAACAAATTAATAGGCAGCGAAAAATAAAACGCACGCGTCAAAATTGCCAATCTGGCAACACTCAAAGCAAGGCGAACGGAGGCGGATGTTAGGGACTTCAGTCGGCCAATCAGAGGGCATCCTGTTGGTTGTGACGTCATTAAAGGCCCAGGCTTGTCTCAGCAGGTGCATTGGTTGGAGTTTGGACTCTTTTACTGAGATCCTTACACACACACACACACACACACACACACACTTGCTTTCAGGTTAAGGTCATTTTTTTTTTCATTAGTGCCTCTATATTCACAGGCTCAAAAGTACCTGGACACTATCAATGGCCAGGTGTCTCTTCATTTCATCAAGAACATGTTGGGACACATCTGGATTTTCAAATGTACTGCCAGGTGAGTCAGGGTTGAGTGGGACTCATGGATCCTCCAAAAGATTCATAACCCCAAAAAGCACATCAAAGCTCCCGAAAATGTCTAGAAAGCACAAAGATGCTGGACATCTATGGAATGAGACAAAACGTGCACCCTTGAGATGGTACCCTTCAAACCTGTTCCAGCAGGAAAATATATCCAAGCTCCATGAAGCTATACTTTACATGAGTTGGAGTGAAAGATTTCCTGCTGTAGAGATCCAAATCATATTAAACTTTTGGATCAGTTGGAATGGAACCCCAGTCCTCCTCACCTCACCTACATCAGTACCTGATTTTATTTGAAAAAATAACTAAAAACACCCAAAATGCCTAAAAACAAATCACTAAATTAAGTCCTGGTCTGAATCCTGTCAAACATCTATGGAATGAGTTGGAACAAGCGATCTCGAGAAGATAGTCTTCAAACCTGAAGCTGATAAAAAGTACCTGTTACCGATTGGGAAGTTCTCAGTCTGGCAAGTAGAAGAGACCATAATTATCCTGGAGAAAAGAAAAACTGACCCTATCATAGACAATCAGAAGCGGCCAAATGAACAACTCCATACATTATTAATAAGAAGTAATGCACTGTTGAGTAGTTTTGTTTCTACTTTGATCAGCAAGTGGTCCAAGAAAAACCCCCGGATGGGAGGCTACATCCTACACTATATAGACAAAAGTATCGGATCACCTGACTTTTCCAGCCATATGTGGTTCTTCGACCGAAATCAGAGGCACACAACTCTATCGGATGTCTTTGGATCTTGTAGAAAGCCTGCTCCGTGAAGATCTTCTTTTAGAAACCTTAACGAACACCTCTGGGATTAGTTGGAACGGCACCTGACTTTACGCCCCATGTTGCTGAATGAGCGCAAATTTCCTTCAAATCTAGAACAACTTCCCTGAAGAATGGAGGTTGTTTTAAGAGTAATTGGGAACTAAATTATGGAATGGGATGTTTCTCTAGTGGATTTTCACATCCCAGCTAAATCACTTCACACATCGATGTATCTGGAGTATGGGCCAGAAAGAAATCAGGCCAAGCTTTATATCTTTTCAGTGAATCCCAACTCCAATTGTAAGCCAGGAAGTCACATTTACCCACCAACCACCTGTATTGTAAAATCTAAGTTCCCGTGCTCCAAGACAACTTCCCTCTTTAATCATGTCTAAACAATAGAAAACAGACAGGAGAGAGTTCCATTGTTTGTCCGATGCTACGACGGTTGAGTCAATATGGCTTTTAGCCGGTCATCAAGCTGCACAAACAGCGTTTGTTAACATCTGACGGAAACCCTGACGAGCGAGGACGTAAAAACGAGGGCACTTGACATTCAGCTGCGGGTTTATGGATCCCATCGATCCGGTTAAAGCTTTTAAAATGTTTACACTGTACACACGGTCCATTATTCAGCTTGTAAGCTGCGCACATCACAAGCGTCCTTTTTTATCCTGAGAGAAGAGTCCGGCGGTCTGATTTTTTAAATCTACGTTAACTGTGACGCTTCTGACATTTCCGCCTCAATATTGTTTCTAGAATAATCTCATCTCTAGATAGTTTTATAAAGGCACAAGGTGAGATTGTCTGAAGAAGTCAATGGCAACGCCACCCAGTGTATCCGTACTTCACCTAAATCCATTTACGAGTTACGTCTGCGATTTCATCAGAGACAGAAGTTCGAACGTGAAATTCTGCGTAAAACTGGCCCAATCTGTCAAAGAGACTTTTGACACCACATACGGCAATGCTGCAACAAATCGGGAACCTCACTGTAGATCAGGAAGACCTTCGACGAACTCAACCCCCGGCAATGCCGAAACTATTCGGCAACTCGCGCGTAACGATCGTCGGCGAACAATTCACATGATCCCACTTCCGCACCTACCCTACTCACCAGATTTGGCTCCTGCAGACTTCGCCCTCTTCCTGAAGATGAAGGTGCGGGACACGCTCCAGAAGTGGCAGGAACGCTAGGAGCGCTGTATTGCTGTGCTGTTTTGAAGGTGATGGAGTGTAAATATAGATAATGTACTTGTGAAAAGAGCTAGTCTCGATATTATTTGATACAGCCTCGTATACTAAATGGCCTTTAGAGCATAAGATTGTGTGCTTTCTGAACATCTTACTCCACACTTGCTGTTATAATAACCTTCTTCTGGGAAGATGCTCCACTAGATTTTGTGGAGATTTGTGCTCATTCAGACAACAAAGGGGTGTTAGAAATGTCTTTACATTGCACTTTAGATCAGAAGATCGCAAGTTCAAATCCCACCACCACCACCAAGCTGCCACTGATGGGCCAGTTCTCCAGCCAAATGCCATAAATGTTTGAGATGAATGACACCGTGTGCAATAGGGCTGAGGTCAGTCTATAGCTAGAGATCTTCCACTCCAACCCACGTCAAGCAGATCTGCATTAGTTTCCCCGTGTAATCTGCACACTGGACAACTTGCAAGTCGAGGGAAGTGGACACTTTTCCTTCCAAACGATATACCCTTTGTTGCTCTTCTACCAGTGGAGGTGTTACCTGAAGATCTCAGTGAAGATAAAAAAAAAAAACGCTATAATTTGACATACATTTCACCCTAAATACATTTCGGCGAGCCTGTAGAAGGGGGCGGAGTCACCCACGAAGAAACCCAAAATTCCAATCTTTCATTATGGAGGAAGGCGCTCATTCGGACAAAGAATAGTAGATCGTTATTGCTGAGACGTTTCTCTTAAAATAATAGCGCCCCCTGCAGGGCAGCTGTAAAATAAACGCAGAACGATTGGGTTACTGGGCCCACAGCAGGTAATTAATTGAATACCAAGTCTTTTAATAATTAATAATAATAATAATAAACCACATAAGGACACAAGTATTGACGCGAATACAGTCATTGATGTACGAGGAATCAGGATCCAGTGTGAAGCATTTACAGGGAAATAAAATGAACAGATGCGCCCCGGGCGTCGATTACCATCGCTTTTTGCTCACTTTATTATGGAATTATATTAGTTTTATTGCAGACCTGGAAAGAATAGAAAAAAAAAAAAAAAAAAAAAAAAAAAAAGAGCACTCATGATCCTCGGGGTTCAAACGAATAATATGTTTACGAAACTAAGGCAGATGTGGACTCTTGCATCTCGAATAGTTTTAATAGTGAAAATGAGGTCCACTTACACGCGGTAACGGCGTATAGAGCTCTGACAGGCGCCGATTCGCGACCATGTTACGCCATGGAGGAAGCGATTTGTTTGTTTTTGTGGATATTCAGCCTACAGACGAGAAATATTCCGAGGTGAAAAAACACGAGTTGGATAACAGACAGAAGGCGAAAGGGACGTAACAGATACGGGTCGGGGATGTTCCTGACGAACGAATACTTAACTCAGTGCAAGAGTGAGAGACGAGATCGTGAGAGTCACAAGTCAGAGGAAAACGAAACAAACAAACGAACGAACGAAAATAAAAATAAACTGTTCAGCATATATACAGGATTTCTTTAATACAAATGAAGTCTTCTTGCTCTTTAGTTAACAAAGGAAGGGGGAAACAAAAACAAACAAACGAAAAACAAAAAAAAAAAACGGAAACAGTTGTCGTAATGGCGAAGTCGTCCAGCAGCGTGCGATCGCGAAGTGGCCCCCGACTAGCCGTCGATGCCATGAGTTGAGCGAAGGTGGAGCCAACAGGACTATTTTTTTTTTTTTGTTAAGAGCCATAGCAGCATGGGGCTGGAGTTCATGAACTGATTGGTGGGATGAGGTCAGACGACTCTAAGGCGTCTCCGATGTCCAGGTCCTCGTAGACCTCACCGACGTCCAGGTCCTGCCCAGAGTTCTCCCGGTCCAGCTGTTGTTGCGACTGGATTTTCAGAATGAGTTCCTTGATCTCCTCACGTTTGGTCTTCATACGCTGCTGGGGGAACCAGTCCTTCAAGTTCATTGGGAGATGGAAGCTTGGCACAGGGTTCTTTGGGGAGAGAGAGAGAGAGAGAGAGAGTAGTAAACGCTGCTCTGTACCACCTAACGACAATAATTACAAATAATCACAATAATCTTAAGAAATGTAATTTTTATATCTCTTCGACTATATATTCCTATATCGAGGTCGACCGATTCATCAGTTTTGGCAATTAATCGGTACCGTTAGTTGATTGCTGGCACTATTGTCAAAAATCCATACAGATAGTTTTTCCGGGTTGTGTTACACAGTACGAGAGCAGCCTCTAGAGGTGAATCACTGAAGTATCTTCCTTTTTTTTTGGTTTTTTCTTATTAATTTTGGATGCAACCGTTTTTATTTATTTGGAGCGTTACTTTTTGTTTCAGTTTCAACGCGTCTTTTTCCTCAATTTTTATATTTGTTACATTCAGCACATTTTCATCACTTTTTTTTGCAGTAAACATTCAATGCTATTTCACATGGAGCATTAGGTTCGTTTGTTTTTTCTCCCCGTCGTCTACATTTTATGTGTCCTAAGCATTCAAATTAAATCACCAACCTGCAACAGTTATCATAAATTACGCTCGTTCATATAACTATCTACAGAATATAATGCTGATTATTGTCCCAGGTGACTTTCTAGCCGAACCTCGAAGAAGCTCTCGACGTATTGCAGCACGTAGACGCCGCAGTCACTGAAGTTGTCCTGCTGGGGCACTCGCGGGCTCGAGCCCTTCATCAAGTCCTTCCCGAAACTCCTTTGGGTGCCCTTCTTCACTTCCCATTCAACCTCCAGATATCTAGCCCAACACACACACACACACACACACACACACACACACACACACACACACACACACACACACACACACACGAGATTGAACCAAAAGATATCTTACTAACAAAATGTTTTATTGTTCAGGACAATAAAACACAACAGGAATAACGTACTCTCTTAGCGTCTTCACCACTGTGGACCTGGTAGGACCTCGCAACGAGTCCATGATGAGGATACAAGGTCTACGAGAAGAGCGAAATTGCAATGATTAACAGTTGTGGGATGGTCATAAACTGTGGGACCTCCACTACTAGGTTTTGAAATGTTTTTAATTAATTTAAAAACGGAGAGACCACCATTCTTATTTTAATAAAAAATGTCTTTCAAAGCTATGAGAAAAGCACCAAATGTGGCTATGCTGCTCCCTAGTGGTCACAATTTTTTTTTTTTACATAGCCACTTTTATAGAATTTGACCTTAATCTTACAATATGATCAAAATGTTGTGGACACCTGGCCCTAGATGTCAGCGTAGCTCCTGTGCTGTGATATTTGTGGACTCACTGTTTGCAGATGGTAGGTTTGGATGCCAACTCCATGCTCTCTGACGCTACAGTGTCCTCAGCCAGCGCTCCGTCTTCACTGCACTCGTCCTGAAAAGACAATCACGATGCGAACAGTGAGATGTGAATTATCTGTATAATAAGATTATAATACCCATATGGACAAAAGTATTGGGACACCTAAGTCACATGTTATCACAAAGCTGGAAGCACACCACTGTGCAAAATTTCTCTTTATTTGATCTAGGAGACCCAAAGATCTGCTATAGAGCTCTGACCTCAACTCTTTTAAACACACTCCAGGCCCCCTAACCCCACCTACATCATTACCTGACTTTACTTACACCACTGTGGGTGAATGACCCGGTAATCTACTGGAACATCTCCACAGGAGTTTGGAGGACTTTAGAACGGCAAATGGCTACTGATTGTAGAACGGGATGGGATGCTCAAAAAGAACCTAAAAATCTTATGGTCACGTGCCCACAAACCTTTGTCCATGCAGTAGCATCACTTCAGGGTTTAATCATTTAGATTTATATTAGAGTTCGACCAAATGATTCTTTCCTTTTTTTTTTCATTTAAGAAAAAAAGAAAGAAAAAAGATGGAAGGGAGGGTGGATCAAAGTGAATAAGGAATAGAAAGAAAAAAAAAGAAAAAAACAAGGTGGATGAAAGTGAAGAAGGAGAAGAAGGAAAAGAAAGAAAAGATGAAAGGGAGGGTGGATGAAAGTGAAGAAAGAAAGAAAGAAAAAAGTAAGGTGGGTGAAACTGCAGAAGGAATAGAAGGAAAAGAAAGAGAGGGTGGATGAAAGTGAAGAAAGAAAAAAAGATGGAAGGGAGGGTGGATGAAAGTAAAGAAGGAAAGAAAGGGAGGGTGGATGGAATGAAGAAGGAATAGAAAGAAAGAAAGAAAGAAAGAAAGAAAGAAAGAAAGAAAGAAAGAAAGAAAGATGGCTGGATGGACAGAAGAAAGGATGTGGGTGGAGGAAAAGAAAGAAAGAATGAAAGAAATAAAACAATGGATGGATGGATGGGAGAAAGAAAGAAAACACTTGCGTGAGAGGAGCTCTGGTCATCAGAGAAGGTGCCCTCACTGCTGTAACACATACTGATTCTCTGCAAAGCATCTTTAAAAGAAATAAATAAAAAAAAAGAAGAAGAAACCATTATTAACATTTGTTTTACATTTTTAAAAGCAATTCATCATCATCATTATTATTATTATTATCATTTAACCCACTGCCCCCATTTGCCTGATCACAAGCCCCTGATTCTCTTCCACCTCTCACCAGTAAAATGTGACTGGACCTGTCCGTTGACCCGTTGGCTGAGAGTGCAGCTGTGCTCTGGGGGTCTGAGCGGACAGGAAGGCACACTGGAGTTACTCGCGTCCGGTCCCTCGGCGTCCGTACTGGCCTCCTCTGAATTAAAGGAGAGGGGCTCTGTGTGAGGCGACGGCTCCTCGATGCCCCCTTCGCTCAACACCGAGCTCCCTAACTCAGACGGAGACGAAGCCTGGGGCTGGTACTGGGGATTGGGCTCCATGCAGGGTCCCTCCAGGCCCGGGAAGCAGATCACTGCAAGGTACCAGTGCGCTCTGCTCAGAGAAACATGGAGGAACGAGGAGATGTTTACGTGAAAGCTGTATATTTTTGTAAATCTTAATCAGTATTATATTGATATTTGTATAGGAATACGATTATTTACACCACAGTGCCGATGTGCTCTAAATCCTGACTGTGGTGTTGATTCATAGCTTGGTTTTAATAGTCTTTGTTACTATAGCAACAGCTACTTCACAGGGATTCCAATAGCTTCAACATGGTCTAGTTTCTGGAGTCGATATAATCGCAAGTATAGGGTGAAATATAAGGTGTATAAGGTGTCAGTTTTCCACCCAAGAACAACCCAGGAAACATTGTGATTTCTTATTCCCAGTTTATTCCCGTTTATTCCCATGGAAAGTTTCCAGTCTTGAAAATTCCTAGAATTTTTCAAACCTATTTATAAGAAGAAAGTTAAAAATAATAATAATAACAATAATAATAATAATAATAAATAGGGTTGCAAAAATTTCAGGAATTTTCAAGACTGGAAACTTTCCATGGGAATCAATAGGAATAAACTGGGAATTTACAAAATTGCAGGTTATCCTGTAACAGGGAATGTAAATGTAGTTGAAAGAAATATATACTATATATGAAACAGTATATGTGCATTTCTAAATTTACTCCTGTAAATTCCAATGAATTCCTGGTACATTTCCATCTTGGAATATTTCCAAAAATCCACAGGTCAAGTTCCCATTGAAAGTTTCCTGGAAAGTTCCCCGCCCCGCTGCAACCCTAAATATAAACAATAAGTAAGAACAGGAATAAGAAACGTTTCTCTGCTGTTCCGGGACATTTCGCGGCTTACGACTCGTTGATGGGAACGAAGATGAAGTCCTTCTGAAAGAGGTCCACGTGTCGCGTCCACGTTTTCACCCGATTGTGTTTCCTCTTCTGTATTCTAAAAAATAAAAAATAAAAAGAGTTACGGAAGACGATGAGGATCAGATCAGTGTTGACTTGTGCTACTCTTTTGGAAAGGTCAGTTTGAGGCAGAGCGACTGAAGAACCTACGGTAAGTTCGTTGTGTCTGGTGCACTTCTCCTTTCTCTCTGGTTCAGTCTTTTGTAGAAGAAGGAGCTAAAAACGTGACTTCTTCCTGCATCCTCCTTTTTTAACTTCTCCATAAAGAGATACCTGAAGAAAAAAAAACGAAAGCAAAAAAAAAAAAAAACCCTGTTCCATCAACCATCACAAAAATACAGCAAGAATTTTTTTCCAGATTATACACTATATGAACAAAATTTTGTGGACACTTGATTAAACAATTCATGTGCATTTTCAACATCCACATTTAGTCCACATTTGCTCTTATGGCTGGAAAAGTCAGGTGTCCAGAACTTTTGTTTGCACACTAAAGAAACAGACCCTTAGTATCAGAAGTCGACCGATTCATCGATTTTGCAGGCACCGATAGTTGCTGGATAGCTGAAACTTTCGGCAAAAATCCTTACTGAATTTTTCCGGGTTGATCTGCGCTGAAGGGGCCGAGAGCGGCCTCTAGAGGCAAATCAATGGCACCACGTGCTGCACCTCATTCAATTCAGTTCATAGTGCATTAATTATGTTGATGGATAAAATTAACTTCTAAAGCATTTATTAAGGTTTAATAACTTCAGTCAATGTTACAAATGGAATTTGACTTTAAGGCGTTACCATTTCACATAAATCCAAAACATATATTTTTTTGTAATATAGTGCAGTACAATTTTTGCATGAAGTTTCATGTTTGGTTTTATCCAGTATCTATTTAAAAATGAAAAATTATCAGTCGATTAATTGGTTTATTAGCAAGAACGTTTCAACCAAGCTATCTGGATCAGTATGACCTCTACTTAGCATTGAGTTCTATGCAAATAAACAAAACATAAATCTCATTATCTATGATTTCAAAGTAATACTGTCACATGGTCTTAATTTCCACACTAAATCTGTTCGTTTCACCATCTAGTCCATTAAAGAAATCTTGTTCAGTCTCGAAACCATTAAAATGTTGATTGATGGTTTATTAGCATTAGATAAAAGCGCAGTTCATGAAAACTAAAACCCCGCTCACTTTAAATAAAAGTCTATGATGACGTCGTTCAGGAACTCGCCATTGTTGAGACAGTGGAGGTCTTCATTCGTCACTGAGATCCCGCCTTTACCCGGAGGAGGGGGATACACAATCAACCTGAAAAAAAAAAAAAAAAGATACAACAAAAGTTTCAGAGGAATGTAAAGATTTTTAACCCTGTAGTGACCGAATGCGGTGAAGCGTAACGTCTGATCTGACTTGATGATGGGGCCGGTGAAGGTAGGCTGCAGGTCGGCCATGTCCTCGTCGTCGTCTTCATCGTAGATCCCGTGGTGATGAGCGGCAAATCGGGTCTGGACTGTCGTCTCCGCCGACGCGGCGGGAGGCGCCGTTCCCGTGTTTGCCGCTGCTGCCGTCCCTGTTGCCGTGGTGACCGGGGCTGCCGTCGCAGTCGTAGCAGACGTTGTAGAGGATGAGACCGGTTTGGGTTTCTGTGCTTTGGCCTTGAGACAATATACAGAGGGGGGAGAAATAAAATAAATTATAATTTTAATAGATTTCAAATAATAAAAAAAAGATAATATAAAAAAATACACTTTAACGTTCAGATTTATGACACACCTTTTCTTTCTCTTTTGATGCTTTGTTATATTGGACCAGTCGGACGTTGGCTTCGTCGAAGGTCAGTCGAGCTGGAAAGCCCGTGAGCTTGTTGTTCCGTCCTATCTCGACCAGGATGTCTTCTAAAATCACCTGCTCGTGCATCGAGAGGCCGTTCTCGAAAATCAACACTATGTATTTCTCATCCAAGTCTGAGGGAAAAAAATAATACAAATCTTTACATTCATTGGTGGATTATAGAGTCCAAACCATTCTCACACACGCTGTCTAGACGCCTCTACATTACCTCCTGTAGTATTCCTCAGTATATACACACACTAGGATTAGAGGTGATTTCCACCCACTGGATTTATTTATTTATTTTTAATAGGTTCCTGTACATAGACAGGGAAGTCTTTGGCACCGCCAAAGTCCACCTGTGTTACTGTTTTTTTTCTTTCTTATTGTTTATGATATTCTTGTAATTTGCAATAAACATGAGTGAATTGCTTCCAGATTCTGAAGCTGTATGTCGAACCCGGGAAGCGTTTGGTAAAACTGGAACACTCACTTTCACCGCTGCAGTCGTACCACAGGCCTCCGCTCTCCTGGGACATTTGGAGCTGGGTGCGCAGGCGCAGACACTCGTCGTCGCTGGTCTGGAAAAAGAGGACGGGCAGCTTCCGAACGCTGCACCATTCGCAACTCGTCAGCTCCGACGACCTGAGGCGTACCTTCTCCAGCACGTCGACCTCCTGACCTGTACACAAACATCTCCACGTTACCCACCACGAGTGCAAGAGCTTTGTCCCGGGCGCGATTAAACCCCTGGTGGCTGATCCTGATGCGTATTTCTGAAAGTTTTGCTGACACGGCTAGTTGTGTCGGAGTCCCTGAGCACACTGTACAGGGTCTTTAAATTTTTATGCAACAATAAAGAAAACCTAATAATCCTTCATTTCTCTCTCCTTACTCTGTTTCTCTCTGAGTTAATCATACTCCTTTTCTTCTCCTTTCTTCTCCTCGGTTTAGTTATGGATGGAATTATCTACAGTTGAAGACCGCTCCACGTAGCTCCACGTAGCTGAGCTCAGTCCCAATTTACTCCTACAATTTTCTCCACTCCTCTATGAAGAAGACTGGATTTTGGAGTGTGCCTGTGGATATTTGTGTTTATCAGGCACATGGGTGTTCATAAAGGCAGGTACTGATGTATGTGAGGAGGTGCAGTCAGCGTTCGCATTGATCTCAAAGGTATTCAGTGGGGATGAGATCAGAGCTCTATAGCAGGCCACTCGAGATCTTCCTCTCCAAACCATGTCAATTTTATCTTCAACGGGTTTGGGTTTCCAAGTTCACGTGAACGCAAAAGTTCATTATACCGAAATCCAAAAAGACATCGTGCCTCCAGACTTGTGGTAACAGTTTGAAGAAGAACCACATATAGCAGGAAAGGTCAGGTGTCCGCAAACTTTTGGCAATATAGTGCAAGTCGGGGTTCCTCTCTGAGTTTCTTCCCCGTTATACCATCTCGGGTAGTTTTTCTCGCCACTAAAGCTGAATTCGCAAAACATCCGCGATCGGCTTGTAATTAAATGATTAAAAAAAGCCTTAGAATCGATTATAAATGTTTGCAAAAGAAATGAAGCCTTCACGCACCTTCTGTCTCGAGCTGTATGTACTCGACTGTGAACTGAGAAAAGGAAAGAGAGAAAGAGAGAGAGAGAGAGAGAGAGAGAGAGAGAGAGAGAGAGAGAGAGAGAGAGAGAGAGAGAGAGAGAGAGAGAGAGGGGGAGGGAGGGAGAGAGGGAGCACACAATGGGACGAAAACAAGAATCAGATTTCAGATATTCACACTGGTGCTGAACGCATTGAATCACGTTCGCAAGGGCTGTTTTTTTCTCTGAGCAATAAGCGTTTATAGGAAAATCCAGTATGCGTAGAACAGGAATAAAATAATTTTAAAAAATAATAGAAATCCATAGTAATTATAAACATTAAGGCTTAATTTGATGAAGTTTTTCAGCGCTTGATCTTACAATGACTGGTTTGGTGACCATCCGGCGGAGAGTTCCTATCCGGACGCTCCTGCACTCCAGTATAATGCTTTCCATCTTCTCCATCGGTCCCATTTTCCGCTTTTTGGATGGCGACGGGTCGTCACACAGGGCGTTCCGAAACTGCTGGGGGGGTCAACAGAACTGTGAAAACTGTATCCATATTCGAAGACGTACATGTTTCTATTTAGGATAATTCTAAATTCTTTCAACGTTGGGTATTTCCTCAGACAGTTAATTAGCGGATAGGTTCAAAAGAAAAGAAAAAAAACCGTACCGGATCTTTCACGCGGTTCCTTCTGGGTACCAAGTTCCTGTGGTCCATGTCAGTGAAAAATTCACACGGTTGCTCTTCGTGTTCTGGGACTTCTTTGACGGCCGCTTCCACTCTGCCGCTGGACGGCGCCGGGGAGGAGTGGGCGGAGTCGGCCGGCCTCGGAGAGACGCTGTCTAACCGGTTCACGCTGCCCGTGCTGGAGCTGTCAGCCTCGTCGTCTTCGTCGCTGGACAGTACAACTGCACAAAAGCCTGGTTTTATTAAATCTATAAATCAATCTGTCATATACCGATCAATACCTGCTTTAATGGACACTTCCTCAGTTACACGGATGTCTCACAATGCACTCACTGGGGTCATTGAGTTCGTGCTGCTTGGCCGGAGGCTGCCTCTTCCCCACGGTCAGTTTGGCGCCGTTGTGTGGGAGCAGCAGACCGCCGCGGGTGATGCGCGCCGGGGGGTTCATGACCGGTTCGGCTTGAGTGCAGCGCGCCCCGGACATCACGCCGTAGAAGCTTTTGCTGAACTGGGTGACACTGGAAGAGCCGTGAGAGGGAAGGGAGCGTACAGGCACTCGAGGGGCAGGTGAGGAGGGGACGGCGGGCAGAAGGGGCACTTCAGCAGGCAGTACGTTCCCGCAGCTTTCACAACTGGTGTGGTCTTCGCTCCGCTGGCCGCACTTTCCGCACACAGTGAAGTACTCGTTCGGCTGCAGAGACTGAAGAACAAAAATCATTTGTTTATTCGGTCCAACGGACCCGATTTCTCGTTCTCGTTTAAACGATTCTCACCTCGGCCGTGCCGATGCTTTCGAACATCGGCCGCCTCTTCGGCTGGACGCATCGCTTTACTTCCGCAGTCTCCGAGTCTGGAGGACAGAGCACACGAAAAGACATGATGCTGTGAGCCTGTTTCTATAAATAGCAAACATGTCATACAGAGTTTATTGGGTACACCTACCCTTCTACCTTACGAGGTGGCTAATCAGAATATATGTATATATTGTTATTAAAATGGGGGGGGGGGGGGGGGGGGGGGGTGGAGGATTTTTTTTTTTAAAGCGACAGCGTAATTCGCGGAAATGAGGCGAGCGATCTGGAACCGTCCGCCGTGACTCACTGCTTCGAAAAAGGTTATCCGACTTCTATTCAGACGCCGGCAAAGGAACGGCCCGTGTCTTTTTAAACCCGCCGAGACGCCAGCCATCTCCTTTTTTTCTTTTTCTAGCTTCCCTTCTCTCAATTCTTTCCCTCACAGGAGATTAATCATAGGCCAGAAATCCACTGTGGTGTACGCTGACACACATCGCAATAGAGCGCCGCTTCATTTGGCACACACACACTGGCGCACACACACACACACACACACACACACACACACACACACACACACACACACACACACATCCCCACAGGCTGCGCTGTTTAAAACAGCACACGGCCATGAAGCGCTCTTTTTCCTTTTTTTTACCAAATGGAGACGACCAGAACAAAACTCCAGTGGAAAAAGGCCAAATTAAAAAAAAAATTTAACAAAAGGGGGAAGTGATGCATCGTTAAGCCGTGTTTTTCCGCAAACTACAGTTAAGGTTAATATTTTTCCATAATCAGAACAAAAACCTTTATATACACTGATAAAGGACTACTGAGAGTCTCCGCTGTGGAGGACATGAAAGCAGCACCGTCTGACTCAAACACCACGTCGTCCTTGAGGCACTGATCGAGAGAGTAGCTTTCGATGCCAGGAAACATTATTCCCCGAAAAATAGAGCTGAAATGGAGACACACCTCCCATCAGGGGAAAGAAAGAAAGAAAGAAAGTAAAAAAAGAAAAGCCGAATCAAATAGCCGCAGAGACGAGGCAGGATGCACTGCAGGATTTTATCTCGAGCAGACTGGTACCATTGATACGACCATCTGGAGAAGGTAAATAAAGCGCGTAATATAAAGCGCTTAACTCGATTCAATATCATTTGGTCCCTGGTTTATATGCAAAACTGATATGACTTGGCAACCGATGAATGGTTTCGCGCGTGTACTTCGCGAGTCGTGCAGCCGATCAGCGGCCCGTCTGTTTCTTCAGTCTCGTTTCAGACGAGAAACAACGCTAAATAAAATGATTTCTGTTTCAATAAACTTTAGAAAAATCTGTAAAATAATACAGAGAAATAAAATTATAAAAGAAAAAAAAAAAAATATATATATATATAAAAATAAACATGACTAAAATAGTTGAAACCAATACATTTATATTATCAATATTTCATGTCCTCCAGGACATAAAATATGCATATTAATGCATATCTACTGAAGTATTGTTCACTATATTGCCAAAAGTATTGGGACACCTGATCTTCCCTGCTATATGTGGTTCTTTTTCAAACTGTTACCGCAAATCTGAAGGCGCTCGATTGTACAGGACGCCTTTAGATGATGGTAAAATTAAACCCGAACCTGTTCCAGCATGGCGATGCCTCTGTGCACAAAGTGAGCTCCTTGAAGATCTGGTTTACATGCTTTGGAGAGGAAGATCTTGCTGCTATAGAGCTCTGATCTCATCCCTACTGAACACCTTTGGGATGAATGTGAATACTGACTGCACCCCAGGTCTCCTCACATCACCTACATCAGTACCTGCCTTTCATAACACCCTTGTGGCTGAGGAACACAAATATTCATAAGCACACTCTATAATGTAGTGGAACATCTTCCCAGAAGAGTGGAGGGAATTGGGACTAAATGTGGAATGCAATGCTCAAAAATCACATACCGTATGTATGACCAGGTGTCCCAATACTTTTGGCGATATAGTGTACATATGTGGATACTTCTTCCATAGGCTTTAGGAGGCTAAGTAGCAGCCATCTCTATAAAATTCCAAGTTTATCCAGTGCATTCAAGCGTGTGTTAACACAACGCCAAGGAGAAACTACATCAGCAATAATCTTAGAGAAGTAACTTGCTACCCATCAATCTGGTAGGGGTTATAAGGCCATTTCCAACCAATGTAAAGTCTGTCAATCTACAGCGAGGAAGATTATTCACGAGTGGAAAACATTCTAAGCAGTTCTTCCCACAAGTTGGACGCCCCAGCAAATTCACTCCAAGGTTAGTCCGAGAGAAAAAATAAAAAATAAAAATAAAAAAAAAACACACACATCGTCTGTGACCCTCAGTTAGCATGTTTAGTGTGAAAGTCCATGAAGTATGCTCATTCTTGGAAGGGCTGCCTTTCTTTCATTTTTACCCGACTGTTTGTGTATGCGTGTGTATACAATAGCTTACCCGAGATCTCTGGGCAGGTGAGAATGATTTTGTCGAGCTCTGATCTTTGGGTGGTAAAATCAGATCTGCAAAAAAAAAAAAAAAGAATAAAATAAAATGAACCACATACACACACATTAATAAAAAATAAATATGCTGATGAATACAACGGACCGGATGAGATCGGCGCGGGGAGCGCGCTCGCCGAATTCATTGACGTGCGCGGTGCATGCGCGCACAAGGCAAAAAAAAGAAATGCATGGAAAAAGCATGCAAACTGTTACTGTGTGCGTTTCCATACACAAATCATTAAAAGGCATGCATGCGGGAGAGAGAGATGGATACGAGGGATCCTGGAAAGCTGTCCAAAGCAGCCGATTCTGCTTTATTACTTGAAAAAAGGAAAAAAAAATAATAATGAAAAACACATGTGGGCGTGTTTAGAAACTTAGCATGAGCCTTACCTTTCTTTCAAATCAAGGTTGCTTTAAAAAAAAAAAACGTGTAACAAAAACAAAAAATTACAAAGCGCTGCATTAACGAAGTGTTTTTTTTGGTTTTTTTTTGCTGAATATGTAACTACTGTGCGGTACCTTTGAACTGGCTTTCTAACAGGAGGGGAGAGATGAGTGTGTTGAAACAGCCTTCCTTGAACTACCACTCCTTGAGGTGGCGCTGGACTCATGATTAAATAATTGGTTCTGTTGGGTAGTGGGGAAATGGCCATCGCGTGCGGGGCTTCACTGCGAACGACAGGAGCGAGACACGTAGAGCGTTAGGGCGGGGCAATTTTACACCTGTACATTCCGTTATACGGACTACCACTAGGAGTGTAACGGTTCACGGATTCGTTTTGTTTCACGTGCGAGTTACGATCAGAGTTCGAACGTATTGAGTGGCAAGTTTGTTTAGTCTCCGCCTCTTTTTCCCCCACCGTGTTAATAATAATTTTTTTTTTTTTACTTAAAAACGCACACTCGTGTACACACTAACAAATATAAAAGGTTTAATTTATTTCATTTTATTCAATCAATTTAATTTCTGCCAGTTTAATCGATTTACTCAATTTAATTAATATACTAAAAAAGTGTTTGGTTAATTTTTTTAATTTTGTTAATTTAGATTTTTTTTTAAGTATAAAATTATTTTATATATTATTAAACCAAGCAGGTGTTTTGTTTACTTGTTTATCAAAATGTGAACTGTTAATGTCCACAAATGTTAATAATTATAAACTGTGTTGATTAAAATAAAAAAATATATATAAAATAAAAATAAATAAATAACGATAACCAATTTTAGGTGGTTCTTCGCCAAACTGTTACCACAAATCTTGGAGGCAAGCAATTGTAATTATATCTCCGGATGCCTTCAAGTGAACTTGGAGCCCCAAACCTGATGATGACGATGCCTGTGTGTACAAAAACCAGCTCCATGAACATATAGTTTATTGTACATAGATTGGATTGCAGCTATGGGATAACACTATGCACATTACTTCGCCAGGCAAAACGCATTATTCATGATTAAGCCCGAGCATATTAAATAAAACGGCGTAACGCGATTAACGATGGCGATTTGTAAGCCTAGACGAACGCTTCCGGACATTCCCGTGGTGGCGAAGCGGAAATTAACCCCATTATACCTGGGCTTCCCTGTTCCCATTCGGTTCATCGACTTGAAATGGTTGTTCGCCCGCCGTTCGTACGTCTTCATCGGCTCCATAAGGTCGAAGTGCCTCAGAGGGGGTGCCTGCTGAGTGAAAGAAAGGGAGAGAAAGAAAGAAAGGACGAACGTCAGCCTGCGTACGCCGAGAGGGAGGAATGCACTACATAGCTGACAGCAAGTTTGTCATGGTCTCGCCTCTACCTTATCGCTGAGTTTTACAAAACACTGATTTAAATGCATTCCTCTCCGTCTGGGGTTGATTTCTCCCTTTTTTTTTGCTTAGAGCAACACTTTTTTTTTTCCTCCTCCACAGCATTTCTCCATTTCATAATGACCAGATTTGGAGGGGGGGTCTTATGAGACACATTAGATTTCATTCAAAACCCTCCCTTAGCATCTCTTGGCTCGTTCAGCTGAAACACTTCGCCGTTCATCTTCGCCAAAGACGTTCTTCACTAGTTGGAGATCTTGCGATCTGGATTCATCCCCAGAGCAGTTCGATAGGATTTTGGGTGCAGTGACTGGGCAGGAGATTTCGTGTTAAATGACACTCCAGCCGTCTGTTTGCTCTCTAACATGCTCTCGATACGTGTTATTCATTTGTAGGCCATGAAGAACATTGAAATTGACTACAGGGAGGAAGAAGGAGACTTTCTGATGGACGCAGGGACAAATGAGTGCAGGAACACTACTTAATAAATATTGGTGTATAGGGACACCTGACTCTTGAAATCTTCCCTTCGCTTGAACTAGGAGAACCCAAAAGTGTTTCAGCATGACGATGCCCCAGTGCACAATGCCGGTTCCATGGAGTGGAAGATCTCCTGCTATAGCGCGCCATCCCTCCTCACCAACATCGGTACCTGGCTTTAAGAAAACCCTTGTGGACGAATCAGCTCGAATGGGGACTAAATTTGGAATGGGGAAACGAGCATGCGAGTACCTTCACCCCGTCAGAAGAGTGTTCCTGCCTCCCGCTCACTTGATCCATGGTCACCAGGGAAGAACTGCGGAGCAAACAGAGGCAGGGATGAGTGAAATAAAGTCAAGTCTGCTGAAGGTTAGCGAGGGGGGGTTGAGCGGAGGGGATTAAGACAGGCTTGTACTTGCTGTTAATTTACGTGGACATGAGAACCATGTAACCCCAAACTGAACATACAAACATTGTGCTTCGAAATCGAGTTTCTTGGTCGTTATTGGGTGCTTTGTGTATTACAATTAAACGAGACCTCCTGAACTTGTTGGAAGATCCGTATTGTGTACGTTTTTCTGGATTTCGCTCGATTAGAAAACATTTCCAAACCGATTTCTACGTTCGTTTTAGTGGCACGTTAAAAAAATGTATATAAATCTTATTCTCGTAATTCTGACCGTTTTCTCGTACCGATGCGACCTAATTCTCGTAAGCTTGAAACGCCGTCTCAGTTTTCATTTCACTTCAAGTTGTATTCTGCTATTTGATTGGTGAGGAATTAAAAAATATATATATATCTTGGATCTTATTAAAGTTACTGACCAACACGGGCTATGTGGTTTACGGTAAAGATAATTACGGTATAGATTGCAGTAAACAGCTTGGATGAGCATTGGCCTGACGAGTAAGCGACTTGTGTCTGCTTGAATTGCTTCCGATTGCAGGTAGCATACACGCCAATAGAGGTTTAGCCGAGCTTAGAAACCGATAGGAACAGTTCGGCACTCGAGTCTCCATCAGTGAGAATTTGACGGGGCGCTTAATGAACGGTAGCCCTGAACTCTGAAAACAAGCGATATTGAAGTCCTTACTCGTTCCTCCTCTCCTCTTCCCGCTCAGCGCAGAGGGAAAAACTCCAGCTGTGCTTGAACCCTCCATCTCTGCTGGCTTCTGATCTGTCGAGAGCTACAGAAAGATACAGAACAGATGGAGATAATGAACACAAATCGTGTCCCAGTTCGATTCGTTGTATATGAAATATTGATATATAGACATTCACAAACGTACTATTGATTTTATAAATACAAATCGCTCCCGAGGATCATTTCTCATGAACTCTGAACCCTGTTCTCCTTCAGACCAGCAATTGGTGAATGGAGCTGAATTCTCAAATCGGGTTTGTTAAAAACCATCAAAAAAAACCAAAATGTTTACATCAACATTACATTCACACACATCTCACATTGCTACAAAAGTTAGATCAGCTCTTCATCATCCTCAACCACACAAAGAACATAAGCTAGGTGCTTATGTAGAGACCTCCAGCGTCCTTTTGTTGACTGATCTGGACGAAAAAAAATAAAAAAATCAGTCCACCTCGACATTTTCATCCCTTCCAGGAATCTCCTATGAAGCACTTCTACACAAACTACGTACATGGTGCATAAAGGAAGAGGCGAGGAACCCAGTCGATTCTCCTACAGTTAGAGAGATGCTGAGCGATGGAAAAGTGTACTCGGCCCAATCATCCCATTGATTCACCATGGCAGAGTTTTCAGCACTCTCTCTCAGTGGTTGTGGTATTGACTTCTAGATCTCTTGCACTATGATGTTCATCAATCTTTCCGATCTTATGTTTGCCATAACTCGGTTGCAGATGTTTGCATGGCATTTAGTAGATGTCCTAACGCTGATAGTCAAAGATAGTCAAAGTCAAAGATTGGCTCTTCAAAGAGAAAAGATCAATCAAAATGTTGGAATGGTAACAATGTACATACATCTAAAACTTCTCATTATAAATAGATTGTCCATTTCTGATCCATGTGGACCAGTAGACCTATATACGGCATCAACCTATTAGACATAAAAGAGCAAGGCCCTTCTACAAGAGATCGGGAGAAGATTTTCCTTCGAAGGAGCTTACTAAAACCTCATTCAGATCGGGTCCAATGGTCCGCTCAAAAATGTTTATAAGAGTCCATCTATACCAGGAGCACGTCCTGAGGCAAGCTGAATAACAGCTGTAAGTGAGTTCCTTCAGGCTTAGTTCTAAGTCCAGCTCAGTTTGCTCAGTTCTGCTTAGCTGAGAAGGGTTCACCAGGAGTTCCCTTACACATTGCTCATTGCATTGTTCATAGTCATACAGCTTAGAGTAAAAGTCCATTGCATAGTTCCTCATTTCCCTATATTTCATTTGGGGAGTTTCGCTTTCTATCACTCAACACGTGCCCACGTCCCTCTCTTTAATTAGCTCGCTATCCCCAGTTTCTTCATTTCTCTCGGTTGTATTCTTTTTATTTTCAACTTCCTTTGAGAGAGTCACATCCTCATCGAACACTGCTGACTGCTCCACCTGACCATCCTGTTGTTCACCCTCTCCATTAGCATTATTACTCTCAGTGCTCATGCTCTGTATTTGTTTTCCCTGGGAAGTGGACTCGCTGAGGAAGACTTGTGTTTCAGCTTCATGTACTTGTTCAATAGAAGCCTCTGCACGATCAGTTGGTTCTCTATGTGGGCAGATGTGAAGCTTGTGGCCGACGTCCACACATTCAAATCACTTCATCCTCCCTGAACTCGCACACACCGTATAATAACCTTCATACCTGATCTTGAAGGATATCTCCAGTAACTGATGGAGACCCCAGGAACATGAAAACTTGCCTCCTAAGTGAGATGGCATGTTTTAGCTTCCTGAACCTGCGCAGTTCTTGCTTTAACAGCTCGTTGGGAACGAAAGGTGAAATGAAAACACCTGAGATTATGAGGGTTCAGATAGCGGAGAGACCTGAATATGCGAGTCATTAATAAAGACTCCGTTTCCTGTAAGCACATAGACTAGTTTTTCTTTTTTCAACAAAAAAAATAAATAAAAACCCACAGAGGCTTCGTTCATTCGGGACGCGATTGCGATGTTATCATAGCCGAACCTGTTCAGCCTCCTCGGTCGTGACGACTGGATGGAATGGAGACACGGAGGACGCGATTCTCAGCGAACTTTCAAAACAAACCCCGGAGTCCGTTTCTCGACTCACTCAGAATCAATGAACAATGTATTACCTTTCACAGGCACATACGAAGAAACAGAGTTCACCAAACAGTGTACTAACGCTTACACACGGAACAGAAACCGGAGAGAGAGAGAGAGAGAGAGAGAGAGCACGCAAGTGAAACTTTTCACCATTTAATGTAACTATTTGTAATGTAGGAAGATTAACACCTGGATGATGTAATGGGTAACGTTTTACAACAGTATACCCCCTGATTTTTTTACTTTATACGTGACACGTTTTAATCCATTTCTTTTCTAGCTCTAATGAGACGGTGGAAGGAATAAGTCCCACCCAGTTCAAAAAGCACCACCTCTACGATCTACAAGCCTACGTCCAATTAAACACCCAGTGCACCTTTAAGTGATACTCATTCAATTACCGTATCCGTGGATTGTACTACATACGGGTTGATTCCCTGGAATCCGAACGCTGCTCGGCATTCTCGTACTCGTTCACAGAGACGCCCGTTTCTTCTGAATTCGTCCACTGCCTCTCTCTAACACACACTTCACAAACACGTCTGTCCTTTGTGTGTCCTAATAATTTGTCATCCAGAATTCCACTGCGTGTTGTAACCGTGAATCCTGTACATATCTTTAAAGCAGTTTTAAATAAAACAAGGCGCTTTGACACGCCGTTGTTTACGGTTCATATTTCTTTTTCTTGAACGAGGAGGTATTCGAACTTCTATCGGTCTTTACTTGATTAAGAATTCGCTCGAGGATTCGGGAGTCAACGGGACGAGAGGCTTTAGAACGTGGATTGTGGAAACGGCGCTATTTAACAAAACAGTGACGTCTGTTAAGTCACGTGACCCATTCAACAACCGGGTTTTTCCCGGAATAACCTGAAATTATGGGGGTTTTTTTTCCCCGTTCGAGGAAAAGGTGACCTTTGTTCGATTTGTTACGTGAAAAGAAAAACGTACGTCTAGTAAGAGTTGGTTTCCGGGTTCTATATTGATGCCACGTGACGTCACGTTCGCATGAACCGCTAAAACCGCGTCAACGTGGACATGTGGCATATCAAACCACTCGGGACATCGTGAAGAATCGACTGTTGAGTTAAATATCACCGCGTGACGCCATGTGACCCCGGTCATGTAGGAAATAACTACGACTATAGACATGTGGCAAGTGACATATCAAACAATTTGTCACGGGGTAAAGAGTCGATTGCTGGGTAATGTAGCGACGTCACGTGACGCCATTATCACGGACCTTGTAGAAAACAACCAGGAACATTGACAACGTTCGTCTGATCGCATGTGACATATCAAAACAATCGGCATAATGCGAAGTATGGACTGCTGAGTGATATAGTGATGTCCCCCCTCCCTAGAAAAAATAACTAAAACATAGTCATGTGACGTATTAAAACGCTCGCCTTCCCGCATATATTAAATCATGTGGCACAGTGCAAAGAGCTGACTGCTGGGTAATATAGTGACATCCCATGACGCCCCTGACCCCAGACACAGGCGTGCGACACATCAAAACGCTCGTCTGCCCGAGCAGGATCGCATCGGGTCAAGTTTCACCAAGTCAGCAACAAGCCTTTCCTCAGGAAATGTAAAATCTTCTCATAGTTATTATCCGCCTCATTCTAACTCCAAGTCTCCAGGCCTGATGCATGACATCACTTTACACCAAAGCACTCAAACACACTCTTTTAACCCCGTTTTTTTTTTTCTTTTTTTCTCCACGGAACGTCTCCTTTTCACCTGCTTCAATGTGCAGACGAAAAAAATTCTCACAAAGATATTAAAAAAGCAAAAACAAATGAAAAACCTGAAGACCTCTGGTATGATGGAGATCAACGAAGACCCCTGTTTAAGAAGCACAGCAATGAGGGGATTTAACTATAAATACAGGAATTGAAATAAAAGACCAGAAGTGGTCTTTTCTATCATACTTAAAACGTATAGATCATACATGTTGAAAGAAATGTATAAATAATAACAATAATAACAACAATAATAATCATATACTGTATGTGTATATACATACAGGGGATACAAGAAACCTGCAGCTAGTCACAAAGCCGAACCAGTTCCAGGACCATTTTTTATACAGAATACATAGAATATATATATTAATAAATACATTTACAACAAATATTATTTTAAATATATTTATTGCTTTACTTTACACGCTTTACCTCCAGCCACTAGGCCTTCATTACAGCTGATTTGATTGACTTAGCATTAGCTTCCTTAGCATATCGATAGACCTTCTTGTTCTTCTTTTTTCATTTTTATTATTTGTTTAAGTGACCAAAAATGCATTTAATTTTATTTTATATCGCATGCATTCGTGTTAATATTTAGCGAGGAGAATAGAGAATCTCCTCAGGCGCTAGTTTTGGAGCTAGCCGCCGGATAACTGGACCTTTTATTTGTATATAAATACAATAAAATGCTATAAAAATGGAAAATGCTATTCAATTCGGAGATATAGATTTAGAAAATTATTTTTGAGATGGGTAAAAGTGTATCGAGGAAGAAAAACTGAGGTAAAGACAATCAATGGCCACCCCCGCTGACTAGCCGCGCTAGCATCGCCGCTTAGCTTAGCATGCTAATGCTAACGTCCACGCATAGACCTGTGGGGGAAAAAATGCGTACTTCTTTTACTGTTTATTTTCTATTCCGAACCGCAAACGATACCGGGTCTGTTTTTTGAGGTGATATTCGGTTGACTGACCTTCGATAAAACCGCTCTTCTTGTGGGCCATGTTGTTTATTCCATCTTGGTGCTGATGGACGCTGTTTGTGTCTCGGAGCCACAGTGAGATTTACTGACTGGGAGCTGAAGCGGCGACACAACGTCAATAAGTCACATTTCAACCCCCCCAAAAAATAAAAATAATACAAATAAAACAATTCAACAATATTTTCCTTAAATAAATTCTCTAAATTACTGTTATATACTTAAAAAAAACTGCCATGTTCAAATGCAATTGACTATTCATACAACTTGCCTAATACATATTTATTATATAATATTGATACTGGAAATACTATTTTTTTATTATTATTTTCTTGTTTATAACCCAAAAAGTTCAATCATATATAGTCGAAAGTTGGTCGACACACGATCACATTCAAGATCTCTTGTTTTTTGGGGGATTTTAATGCAACCCAAGAACTTCATTTACACAATATGTAAAGTTGCTTGATACCTGACCATCACGTTCATATTCAAGACTATAGATATTATATATTATAAGCTTAATTTTTTTTGGGAAGGTTTTACACTAGATTTTCAGAGTTATTGTTGTCAGATGTGAAGGTATTCAATGATAGGGTTAGGGTTGAATCAGGGCTTGGTGAAAGACACTCAAGTTCTTCTCAATGTTCTCAACATTTGGATCGCTATTTTTATTCATCAGAATCAGGTTTATTGGCCAATATGTTGACACACACCTCTTCTTCTTTTTCTTCTTTCGGCTTCTTGATACCTCCTGTCCTCTACATCTGCCTCTTTCAACCCAACTACCTGCATGTCCTCCCTCACCACATTCATAAACCTCCTCCATGGCCTTCCACTTTTCCTCCTTCCTGGTGGCTCCATCCTCAGCATTCTCCTACTGATATACCCCATGTCCCTCCTCTGCACATGTCCAAACCATCTCAATCTCACCTCCCTCACCATGTCTCCAAAACGTCCTACATGTGCCGTCCCTCTAATAAACTCATTTCTAATACTGTCCATCGTCGTCACTCCCAACGAACATCTCAACATCTTCAGCTCTGCTACCTCCAGCTCCACCTTCTGTCTTTTACTCAATCTCAGGTCTCACCACAGTCCTATAAACTTTCCCTTTCACTCTCACAGATACTCTTCTATCACAAATCACTCCTGCTATCACTCTTCTCCACCCACTCCACCCAGCCTGCACTCTTTTCTTCACTTCTCTATCACACTCTCCATTACTTTGGACTGTTGATCCCAGGTACCTGAGCTCCTCCACCTTCTCCACCTCTTCTCCCTGCAACCGCACCCCTCCACTGCCCTCCCTTTCTTTCACACACATGTACTCTGTCTTACTATACACTATATTGCCAAATGTTTCCTTACACCTGGTCATAAGTATGATGTGTTTTTAAAGCATCGCATTCCACATTTAGTCCCAAAATGCTCTTATAATTCCCTCAACTCTTCTGTGAAGATGTTCCACCAGATTTTGGAGTGTGCTTGTGGACCTTTGTGTTCATCAGCCAACACAAGGTGTTAGTAAAGTCAAGTGCTGATGTAGGTGAAGTGAGGAGGCCTGAGGTGCAGTTAATGTTCACGTTCATCCCAAAGGTGTTCAGTTGGATGGAAATCAGAGCTCTATAGCAGGCCACTCAAGATCTTCCTCACCAATCCATGTAAACGATATCTTCCTGGAGCTGATCTGTGCACAGGGGCATTGCCATGCTGGGACAGATTTTGGGTTGCCAAGTTCAAGTAAACGCAACAATTTATTATACCACATGTAAAGACGTCCTGTAGAATTGCGTACCTCCGGCTTTGTGGTAATAGTTTGGAGAAGAACCATATAGAAAAGGTTAGGTGACCCAATAGTTTTGATCATTAAGTGGACACAATAATAGGACACAATATGACAGATCAGTAATGTACATTAAGTGCATGGTAGTGCAAATAACAGTGTGGTCACTGGTCAGTAGGGTTGAAGTCAGGGCTCGGTGTGGGACACTTGAGTTCTTCTCAATGTTTTCAACATTCAGATCAGATGTTGTATTTTTGCATTTTCACCGTAACCCAAGAAGTTCACCTACACCATATGGTCTAAATTTGGTCGATACCTGACCACCACATTCATATTTAATGTTCAGTAGGGTTGAAATTAGTTCTCTGTGCCAGACACTCGAGTTCTTCTCAATGTTCTCTCCGTTCATCAGCGTCACTGTTGGGGCTTGGTGCAAGACATTCGAGTTCTTCATGTCAACACTCTCAATATACAGAAGGATTGAAATCCCAACTCGGTGCAGGACAGGCAAGTTCTTCTTGTCAATTTTCTCAATGTACAGTAGGGTTGAAATCAGGGTTCACCGCAAGACCCTCGATTTCTTCTCAATGTTCTCAACAATCAAATCTTTTTTGGGCGTTTTTATTACAACCCAAAAAAACCATAGAGTTCGCTTTGTGCACAGGAGCATTGTTGTACTGTAATTCTAAACTTCTTATCACAACTTGCAACGATTAAATCACTGTATGTTTGAAAATGATCAGCATTACAAGTTATTGTAATAATAGAACACAACATTACAGCAGTTTAAAATGACAAACTTCTTCTCAATTGGCAAAGCTACTGGTTTTTATGGTTTTTTGGGCGTTTTTTCTGCCTCTTGTAGCATCTCAGACCAACTAGTCCTACCGTCACCAAACCACAGCCACTTAGAACCTACAAGTAAAGTTATACTTCATAGATGAAGACAGAAAAACAGATAGTTGTTGGTTCAACGTCCAAAAATGTAATAAGTGGTGACCCGTGTCTTGCTTGTGTAAATAGAGTCAGTCGTTTCGTATTAATTCATCAAGATGTCAAAGGAAACTGACTCTTTTTTTCGGGTTCCACTCTGCTTTTGCATTGTTCACATTCGACATAATGGCTATACAGCTTAGCTAGCTAAATAATGACCTAAATCATCTTTGAACCCTCCTCCTCGACTTGTAAACACATTCATAACCCACGTTTATCATTGCAATACTGCATATTCCGATATATAAAAAGATCCATCCCAAACATATTGATTTTTCTAAGACACATCCTTAACTTTATTATTGAAGACTTTCTTATGGCGGAAAACCTACTGACAAAGCAGCATTGACACTGGTCCACTTCTCTACATCTACTTATAAAGTGTAACTTTTTTTTTTTCTTTGATAACTTTTTTTTTATTATTTATTTCTTGCATTCATTTATGGTCCATCAGACAATAACCACCAATCAGATTGAAGAAATTGTTATTAATTCCACAAGAGGGCAGCCGAGTCCTCTTTTACAACTTTTCTTTGGCTCATGAGTAAATTCTGAGACTCTAAGGTTCTCTGAATTCTGAGGTTATGTCACCACCTAAAGGTTTACTCTAAATTTCGTTTTTATCTGGACAAAAGTCCATGCATTGTGGACATCTGATCAAGGTATGAACATCACATTCCACATTTACGTCCTATTTGCTCTTATATACTCGCACTTCCTCATTCTGGATTGTACTTGTGGAGATTTGCGCTCATTGAGCCACAAGGGCGGTGAGGTTTGAAATCCAAAGGTGTTCAATAGTGTTGAGGTCAGAGCTCTAGAGCAGGCCACTCAAGATCTTTATCTCCAGCCAATACAAAGCATATAAACATGAAGTTGGCTTTGTGCACAGGAACACTGTCATGCTGGAGCAGGTTTGGGTCTCCCAGTTCAAGGGAAACAAAATTGTAGCTGCAAAACTCAGGTGTCCCAATACTTTAAAAATAATTTTCAAAATATACAAAAAAATGGCCATAAAATCTTTTTGCTAATATATATATATATAATATTTATATTTTTATAGATACTTTGATCTCCATCCTCCATCCAACTGTAAAGTTGGAAATGTATTTACATGAACCTAAAATATATTTATTATATATATATATATATTTTGGTTTAAATGAAATATATCTTCGATTTAAAAAAATATATATATTGAGCATCGCAGCATACATCATATATTTAAAATATTTTTAAAATATATTTTGCCCAAAATTTCTTCCACCGTGTTCATTAAGCTAATAAAAAATTTAGTAATATTAAAATATGAGGGATTTTCCAAATATTTGGCAACTCAAAATCACTCTCCACAGTCAGCACATCCTTCAGAGTCTTCAATTTTTTTCATACCTCTCAAAAAAGAGGAAATGTAAAAGCTTTATTTTTTATGTCACAACGTCCCAGTTTCTATGACTACTGTCGCCAAGCAACGATCACACAGCGCACCGCCTCCTTCGATTTAAAGAACGTAAAGCGAGACACACTCACTCTGTGTTTCTCGGTCTCTACAGGCTCGCATGGCCTTGGTGGGCCTAAATCGATATCGACATTACCTTTTAAAATATATATACTGTAGAAAGGCAAATATTTACTCCATGGTGTTTAATTCAGTTTTACAGGGTTCACTGGAGTCCTGAGGCTCTGGGTTACTGATTAGAAGGTTGCGGGTTCAAGCCCTGTTATATGTACTGTTATGTACACGTGACTAATGTAAATCCAGAGGCTGAGGTATTATAATGCTAAATTAATAGGAATAATTGTGTTGTAAAATCAGAACGCTAAAAATAACCTGTACTGAAATAATGACGTGATTATGACTGTTGACAGAAACTGTCAGAATGGACCTGATTGGTCCACAGGAAAAGGACCGATTCTTCATAAATTAAGTCGTAAGAGCGTCTACATTCGGTGCTCTAAATCCAGAAAAAATGAAGCGTGCATATTTTATTCGCTTTTCGATTAGGCGTAATCAAAACGGACGGAAACCTCAACTCGATTTACATTACATCATACAAATCCTGTGCATTACTGCATGGTTTACCCAGAGCATTAGCGATGGGAAGTTCGGATCATTTTAGTGACTTGGTTCTTTAAATCTCTTTCATCAAAATTGAGTGATTCGGTTCATTTTGTTCCTTTTCTACATTTCCAATAAGCAGATCCCCAAACACGTCTACCAACTTTGACTAGAGCTCCAATAATGAAAATATGACAATATGACAAAGGACAAATGATGATGAACAGAATGAGGAGCTTCACCTCCTATCTTTTGTCATGTGACCCCCATATATGACTCCCATAATAATTGTAATAATAGTAACAATGATGTGAAGATTTGGTTAAAAAAACATTGTGTATCGTGTAGCCTCTATAGAAGTCACGTGATTTGAACCATTGTACCAAATGAACGAATCACTATTTGAGACGATTAGTTCTTCCGAGTCACATTAAAGACTCCTCAACAACCTATCGTTACAGAGCATGGGTCTCCAATTGTTTGTACACCACGAACCAGTTTCAAGAAACATTCTCACGGTCCCACTGGTGGTGTGTGTGTGTTTGGGGAAAATACAGTATACAGTATATCAGTTTATGCTGTATGTAAATGTAAATACTGGCTCATGTGATCCAGTAGAAGTCTTCTACAGCCCGAGTTGCAACCGTACGTATTGTATTGAACTGCAATATGCGAAGAATACAATCGAAAATGTTTTCTGGAAAGCATCCAAACATTGGAGGCAAAACTGAACATTCAGTCAGGACAAATGAAGTGGTCTGGTTGGTCAGTCTGTAAACATCTGTGAGCCAGAAAAAAGGAAAAAAACCATCTTCCAAAAACCCAAATCTGCTACATGATTCATAGATCTTCTGTTATTAATATTCGTAGTGTTGAATAGTCAAAAATCTGCTTTTCCAAAGGCAAAAATTCAGCTTTTACCTTGATCACTCATTTTGTGCTCACAGCTGTCAGTGCATGCGACCTTATATGGAATTTTGTGGGCGTCACTATATGCAAATGAGCAAATATGCTTTGCAATCTGGATACGTTTGTGATGAAAAGCAGGATTTGTAAATCCAATGGAAAAGGTTTTAGTTTTTTTTTGTTGTGGTTTATACACAAAACACACACACACACACACACACACACACACACACACACACACACACACACACACACACACACACACACACACTCATAGCCTCTGTTTAACGAATGATGAAACAAATTGTTATTAAATGGGTTATTTTACATTCATGGCGTTTGCAGACGACCTTATCCAAAGCCTTACAATTTTCCCAACTTAACAGTTGAAGGTTAGGGACCTTGTTCAAGGGCCCAGCAGCGACATAATGGCGGTGCTGGGATTTGACCTTTCATGATCTTCTGATCCAAAATCGAACACACTATCCAATCACCTTCCATCCACAATGATGCTGACATTCAAATGAAGGCACAGGAATCTATCTTGAGATTTTTCAATACTCTTTAATGCGCTTCTCAGTAATGGAGTACGGAATGGTCGCGATTTCCGGATTTATCGAAGTGAACGTTCAACAGCACAGTCGGTAAACGTGAATCTGTGAGGAAAAAAAAAAAAAGTTCATTTGTTCAACAAAGCTGATTTCCCCAGCGTACTGGAGATTTTTTTGTTCTTCGACTTTAACAATTTAGTTCAAGATACACAAATATAGCAGGATACCACAAATACTCATGGCGACTGGACTGCCTATACTATTTGACTGAAACAAATTTTAATTTTTTTTTTATTTTCATAGTGGAACATGCAAACTACATGTGTTCAATCAGTCAACGGTCTACAGTCGAAAGCTGAACCTATACCCTAACTATTATTAAGGGTTTTATTGTTATAATATATACCAGTCTCTTTCTTTACTTCCTTCTCATACACCATTTCATTAAATCTAATATATCTCTCCATGATCTCTCCATGATCTCTCCAGTACTTGGATTCAGCACCTCATCATCTTCCCTCGTGTCAGTTTTCCACCCTCTTTCGCTCTATCTACAACTCACAAAGCCCCCAGATCATGACAGGAGCGAGATTTCTGTCTGAAGAACTTTCCGCCATCGCGCTCTTTTTCCTTCGGGTAGCGCGGTACAAGGCTGGACAGGAAGCGTTTTGCCCGTGTGCTCAAGCTCTCACGCCGACCCCCTGTCGCTCCCTCTGCCCCGACGACCGCCAAAGACGCCAGGCTTTCTCCTCGTGCTGCCCGGACGGCCAACTCCAGAAGCTCTGTGGTGCCGTGGTCCAGAGATGCGGACAACTCCACGTAGGGAGACTCGTAAAGCGCAGCGTTGGATCGAGCCTCTGTGAGACAAAAAAGAGCACTGTGAAATATACAGCAAGCTTTATGGACATATGTCTGTCTTCCATTTCATGTATACCGGAATAACTTTATGGCGACTCGATCAGGTAGAACATTATAACCACCTGCCTCGTCTGTTGGATCGGACCACACGGGCCACAAATAGGGGTTTAAACAGTCATTCCTATGTTCCTCCTGTCTTTTCTTTTCAGCTTTGTCTCTTCTGTGTCATCTGGAACATACTGTCGCGACAACAAATTGCTCAGGCGTCCATCTGCCTGCTGATACTATCATCACAGTACACATGCTCATAATCTGGCATGAAGTGGATCAATTACTGCGAATCATCTTGAAAATTAAAAAAAATAAAAATCCAAGACAATTAGTCCAAGGATGCCTCTTTTCTCAAATATGAACCTTTGTGGTATCATTATATCATTAAGACCTGAAACTGGGTCTAAAATTCCTGAAACGCTGGCATTTTAAAAATAAATAAATAAGTAAATTACTGCACAGCTTTTTATAATGCCAGCACTGGTGTGTGTGTGTGTGTGTGTGTGTGTGTGTGTGTGTGTGTGTGTGTGTGTGTGTGTGTGTGTGCCAAAAATAAAGCCAATGCATTTGAAAACCCAAGATAAATTTATCCTTGTCCGTCTGGCTGAACATTTATTTATTTATTTACTGTTAAAAAATATGCTTGCGCTTCAGTTTTCATGATCGACTTTTGTAATTTTGTCATTTGAAACCTCTTTTCCTAAACCAGTTCTCCTGGATTAGTTCCCCTGGACCAGTTCTCCTGAAACCAGTTCTTCTGGAACTATTTCTCCTGGACCAGTTCTCCTAGAACCAGTTCTTTGGAAACCAGTTCCCTTAAAACCAGTTCTCCTGAATTAGTTCCCCTGGACCAGTACTCCTCGACCAGTTCTCCTAGGACCAGTTCTTTGGAAACTGGTTCTCTTAAAACCAGTTTCTTGTATTAGTTCCCCTGGACCAGTTCTCCTGGAACCAGTTCTCCTGAAACCAGTTCTTTTGAACCCAGTTCTTTTGAAACCAGTTCTCTTGGAACAAGTTCTCCTGAAACCAGTTCTTTTTAAACCAGTTCTCTTGGAACCAATTCTCCTAAAACCAGTTTTTCTCGAACTAGTTCTTCTGAACCAGATCTCCTGGACTAGTTCTCCTAGAACCAGTTCTTTGGAAACCAGTTCTCTTAAAACCAATTCTCCTGGATTAGTTCCCCTGGACCAGTTCTCCTGAAACTAGTTCTTCTGGAACTATTTCTCCTGAACCACTTCTCCTTTGGAAACCAGCTACCTTAAAACCAGTTTCCCTGAATTAGTTCCCCTGGACCAGTTCTCCTAAAACTAATTCTCTTAAAACCAGTTCTCTTGGATTAGTTCCCCTGGACCAGTACTCCTGGACCAGTTCTTCTAGAACCAGTTCTTTGGAAACCGGTTCTCTTAAAACCAGTTTCTTGTATTAGTTCCCCTGGACCAGTACTCCTGAAAGCAGTTATTTTGAAACCAGTTCTCTTGGAACAAGTTCTCCTGTAACCAGTTCTTTTTAAACCAGTTCTCTTGGAACCAATTCTCCTGAAACCAGTTTTTCTCGAACTAGTTCTTCTGGAACAGATCTCCTGAAACCGGTTCTTCTGGACCTAGTTCTTTGGAAACCAGTTCTCTTAAAACCAGTTCTCCTGGATTAGTTCCCCTGGACCAGTTCTCCTGAAACCAGTTCTTCTGGAACTATTTCTCCTGGACCAGTTCTCCTAGAACCAGTTCTTTGGAAACCAGTTTCCTTAAAACCGGTTCTCTTAAAACCAGTTCTCCTGGATTAGTTCCCCTCGACCAGTTCTCCTGAAAATAGCTTTCTTGAAACCAGTTTTCCTGGATTAGTTCCCCTGAACCAGTTCTCCTGGAACCAGTTTTCTTAAAACCAGTTCTCTTGAAACCAGTAAATTCAGTGTCCTTATCCAGTTTTGGCTACATTCACAATTGTATACGATGCCTTTAGGTTTGTGGCTTTGACATTTTCCTTCACTTGAACTAAGAACCTGTTCCTGCATGACAATGCCCCTGTGCACAAAGCCAGCTCTATAAAGATTTGCTTTACATGGGTTTGGAATGGAAAATCTTCTGCTATAACATCCTCAGGATGATTCGAAACAGCACACCAGACCTCCTCACCTCACCTACATCAATACCTGGCTTCCTTTACTTACTTAAAACACTTTGTGGCCACAAATCTCCACCAATCTAATGGAGCATCTTCCCAGAAGAGTTGGGGTTACTGTAATAGGACTAAATGGGGTGTTTTGAACGGAATGTTTGAAGAGCTCATATAAGTCTTATAATCAGGTGTCCATAAATGTCTGCATAGTATAGTTTTGAAGCGTGATGACTTTCCTGAATCCCATGTTCTGTCTACCTTTGTGAGTCATCCGTGTCTTGCCTTGGAACCACTGCTCACTGATAGCTGGATAATGTGCCTTTCCAGGTGAAAAAAATAACTTATTATAAAACTGCATCTCTACCTGGCCACACACACACACACACTCACACACACACACACACACACACACACACACACACACACACACACACACACACACACACACACACACACAAGATATTTGTACAGCATGTCATAAGGAGGCAATCAACAGAGAGAATGGTAGCTGTACAAAGCTGGGTTGGGTGGGGTGGGGGGAGGGTTGGGGGGCTTTGAGAAGTCTAGACAGCTCGTGCTTGAAGTAAAAACATTCCGGTTTCCTCTAACACCTCCGAATGCAATTAACCCCCGAATGCCAGGTGACGAACTTGAGGCGGAGTTACGTGATGCAACTGAGAATGCTGATGGTGTCGTTATCGAAATTAGTCACACTCTGTCCCTCTTGCCTAATGATTCACATAAGGAAAAAACACACACACACACACACACACACACACGCACACACACACACACACACACACACACACACACACACACACACACACACACACAGAACCCCATTATGATGCATCAGATGACAATGTGGACTCGAAAGGGATATAAATACGAGCAAGCACAGATTGCAAAACAGGCCCAGATGTGCACATCTGTTTTACCCCTTCAGGTAAAAACGTACAAACACACACAGGTGAAGAGAACGAAATGTGTACGTGGAAACGTGTATAAAAAAGAAATCGCATGAAATCCTTCCACATCTCTGCTTTCATTCAAATTTGATAACATCTAGCTGGATACATGGAACACACACAAACACACACAAACACACACACTATATTGAACATGCACAAGCAATCCAGCAATACATACACACAAACGCACACCTCGAGCCAAAAACAAGACAGAGGGCTGAGAGAAAAACTGAGATCCGGCTTTAAAGACTTTAAGAAGCATAAGCAGAAAACAAATCGATTGGACGACGGGCGGGAAATCGAATGAGAGGGCTATCGAACAGACCTCCAGGCATCCGGAATAAACAGGAAGCAAACGTAACATGCGCAAGGGCCGAGCTACAGTCAAACTCCAGATCCAAGCAGTGCAAGTGGGAGATACTTTTATTTGATAACGAGGGTCCAAGCTGGCTGACTTTTCTGTATTATAAAATCGTTCAAGCTGTTTACACGGGTTTGAAGAAAATCCTGTGTTTGTTTTTGTGAGTTTTTCGTTTATTTCTATCGCTTCATTTAACTCCCGGCGTGCTCTAGTGTACAGGGCCGAAACGACAATAACAACGCTCGATTTGATAAAAGCCTTCTTTTTAAAACAGTTCTCTTGGAACCAATTCTCCAGAAACCAGTTTTTCTCAAACCAATTCTTCTGGAACTAGTTTTCCTGGACCAGTTCTCCTAAAACCAGTTCTTTGGAAACCAGTTCTCCTAAAACCAGTTCTCCTGGATTAGTTCCCCTGGACCAGATCTCCTGAAACCAGTTCTGGAACTATTTCTCCTGGCCCTTCCATAACATTTTCTCCTCGACCAGTTCTCCTAGAACCAGTTCTCTTGGAACCAATTCTCCTGAAACCAGTTATTCTCAAACCAGTTCTTCTGGAACTATTTCTCCTGGACCAGTTCTCCTAGAACCAGTTCTTTAGAAACCAGTTCTCCTAAAACCAGTTCCCCTGGATTAGTTCACCCTGGACCAGATCTCCTGAAACCAGTTCTTCTGAAACTATTTCTTCTGGACCTTCTATAACTATTTCTCCTGGACCAGTTCTCCTAGAACCAGTTCTCTTGGAACCAATTCTCCTGAAACCAGTTTTTCTCGAACTAGTTCTTCTGGACCAGATCTCCTGAAACCAATTCTTCTGGAACTATTTCTATTGTAACCTCAAACCATTCATTTTGGTGTGGTTTTGTTGTTTATTTAAAAACAATTGGACAAAAAAAGTGTTTTTCCACAGAGTATGAAGGTTTGGGTACTTTTGAAACAATTAAAACCTAAGTGAAGTATTAAAGTTTAAAATAAAAAACAATGAAAACAATATTTAAAAGAAATTGTTTGAAACGTGAAGCTTCTAAAGGCTTTTAGGATACTTTTAGGACAATTGATGGGCCGTCACTGCCAGCAAAACCTTACGTTTGAAAAGATTTTTGTCCAAGAATATATATTCAATTATTCCCAATAGTCTACTCTTTTCATTTTATTGCTTCTCTCTGTGTACGATTAAGTTTGAATTTCTATCCAATCAGATTTCTACCGTCACATCATGTATTGCCGGGGTCAAAGGGATCTACCTTGAGCCTTAAGTATCAGCAGTGTGGGCACCTGTAGCTTCAAATACATGATGCTTGAAGCTGTTGCATTAACCAGTTAGATTTCACTCTGAAGCCATCTAGCAGGTGTACAACAACATCAGCAGTTTCACGTCCTTTGATTGGATGGTCAGAGAGCACACTAGTCAGAGCTCGCAAACCGCGTTTGTAACAAACTGCACAAGCTCAAATCTATTCATGTGGATTTAATAGCTGTTTTGTTTCATTCCACAATGGCCGACAGAGGAGATTCGGACGCTGACAAGGACATTTACAAGATGGACTTTAAAGAAATACTGGACAATACAGGAATAGTCGGCCGAAACAATTCCGACCGGTTGTTTTTTCGTTAAACATTTATACTTTTTTGTATTTTATTTCCTGTAGAATTTGAACAAACACAATAAAACACACAATTTGCCTTCATTTGAAATCCCCAGGAAAAATGCACGGAAAAAAACGGAGACATTTTATAAGGTTAATATCGATGCTTTTGCTAAAGGTGATGTTTGTGGGCAGTGTGGCTGTGGCTACAGTGAAAGGAGACATGTTGAATTGTGTTCAATGGATTTCTTGCTTTAGTAATGCCATTCATTCTCGCTTTATGAGATTCCTGTAATGCAGCGCTCTGTTCTACTGCGTTTCTCTATAAAATTAATGGTTTCTTTAGCCGTTGCTTCATAATACACTACTTTCTTTCGGTTTCTTCCATTAAGGGTCACCACAGGGGATCATTCCGTATTCATGATCCGCATGTTTGATTTGGCAAATGTTTTTACGTTGGATGCCCTTCCTAACACAACCCTCCCCATTTATCCGGGCTTGGGACCGGCATTAAGGAGCACTGGCTTGTGCAACCCTAATGGCTGGGGTTGATTCCCTGACCGGGGATCGAACCCGGGCTGCAGCGGTGAGAGCGCCGCATCCTAACCACTAGACCACCAGGGTGAAGCCGTTGCTTTATAATGCCGGTATTAATTAAAAGGTGGATTGATTCAGGTAGGACACCGCTGAAGGCCTGGGTGTGAAATGCAAACAAACAAATGTCATCTGTATTACATTGTCATTGTCGAGCCTTTTAAAGTCAACCACTACTTGATGTGTTTTCAGCAAAAGAGCACTTCTGGAGGGTCTCTCTATAAAGGAACATGCACAAAATAACTTTCTGAGTCACAGGGAGTTACTGGATTATGTCACATTACCATGTAAAATCTCTGAATCCTCATCCAAATAGAGCATGAGACAAGACAACACTCTTCAAGGAGTGAGTCAGAAGGACGTACCCTCCGTGCTGACTTCTCGTGAACGGACCAAGTCGCTCTTGTTGCCCACAAGGATGATCGGAGTCTGAGGTTGGTTTTCCCTGAGGAGAAGGCGGAGCTGAGCCGTGCGGTGGAAGCTGCGCCGGTCTGTCACCGAAAACACCAACAAACATACTTCACACACGAGCGTGGACAGATCCTGCAATAGAAGCAATAGGTTATATTAAAACTTGACCAATAGGATTCATGAACATTTTGTCCTCAAAGTTGACGTGTTAGAAGCAGGAAAAATGGCTGAGCGTAAGGATTTGTGCAAGTTTGACAAATTGTGATCGGCTAGACGACTGGGTCAGGGCGTCTCCAAAACTGCAGATCTTGTGGGATGTTTCCGGTCTGCAGTGGTCAGTATCTATCAAAAGTGGTCCAAGGAAGGAACGGTGGTGAACCGGCGACAGGGCCATGGGTACAGTGGGTAGCGAAGGTTGGCCCGTGTGGTCCAATCCAACAGACGAGCTCCTGTAGCTTAAATTGATGAAGAAGTTGATGCTGTTGATGCTTTGAGGGGTCACGAATGTTTTAGCAGCTAAGGGGGGGCCGACACAATATTAGGCATGTGATTATAATGTTATGCCGTATATATTGGGTGAGTGTTCGAGTGTTTCACTCGAATTACTAGACCTAAACCGGTTTCAGCATAACAATGCCCCTGTGCATAGAGTGGAAGATCTTCTGCTATAGAACTCGACCCTTTGGAAAAAATTGGAACTCTGACTGCACCTCAGGCCTCCTCAGTTCCTCACCTACATCAATACCTGACTTTACTAAACACCCTTGTGGCTGAATAAAATCTTTATAACACTCCATCTAGTGAAACATGTTCCCAGAAGAGTGGGTGAAGGCTAAATGTGGAATGGGATTTTCAAAAAACACAAACGAATCCACACACTTTTGCACGAATTTCATCTCACCTGTCTCCAGTTATCAAAGATGAAGACGGTGCTCTCCTCGTTGTCCACGGTAACAATGCGAACGTAGCCCTCGCCTGTGAGACGAACACAAACAGGCACAAACAAAAGTCGTGACCCGAGAGAAACGGCTCCTGAGAGACTGGTGTTTTTTTTCTTTCTTTTGCTTCTCTCTCCAGGCGCTTATGTAACTGCAATAAGACCCCCACCAAGCACAGAAAAACAAACATCAAAAACTAACATATTTTCTAGGCTGTTCTGCTCTCCACTGTGTTAACAATCATGGTTGTGCTTGATGCTGTTTACCGAACGGTTGGGGAGGCCATAGGAAAGACATCTGTTTGAAAATAAACATGTTTGCAGATAGACAATGCTTCCTTGTCTCATATATGTGGATGGGTGTTTGAGGAACGGGATCACTTTCAAGCTTGAGGTCAATTGTTTCCTTTGAAAAATGGCACCACCATTATCATTATATATATAGATAGATACATATATTAGTGTCTATCTATCTATCTATCTATCTATCTATCTATCTATCTATCTATCTATCTATCTATCTATCTATCTATCTATCTATCTATCTATCTATCTATCTATCTATCTATCTATCTATCTATCTATCTATCTATCTATCTATCGGCAAACACAATCCAACCCAGCTATTAGTATCTGTAAACATATCAACCAGAATGAAAGATGACCCTATGAAAAATATAAAAAATCTACAATTAGCACCATTAAGAGCGTTAAACATTACGTAAAATCGATCGCAGTGCATTACTGGTTGAAATGTAGATATATATACATACCGTCCGAGTCCACGGATGCAGTTCTGTCCATTTCCCCAGTGAGGGCGATAGCGAGCGACGTTTTTCCCACTCCGTTCTGGCCCAGCAGGGCGATCCTGAACGGGCCACCGCGTCTGTCTTCGACATCATCTCCCGCTGCTTCATCCTCCGCTGGAACGAAGCTGACCGGTGGAGGCGATGCCGCTTCGGTTACTCCGATTTCGGGCGTCCAGTCGCAGTCATCGTTAACGGCTTCTTCCCGACGGAGCTGGTATTTAAACGGAACTGGGGTGCTTCCTCTACGAAGTGGTGGGGCGCTGGACAGAGTCATGCTACGCAAAAATAAAAAAATAAAAAATAAGGTTGCAGGGGGAACGGTAAAGCCCGACAGGAAGCACTAATCATGCACACAGCATCAGTATCAGATCAATACCAGCAAAGAAATGGATGATATACATTATATGGACACCAGAGGGACAATGAGTCCCCATTTGCTCTTATAATACCCTCCACTCTTCTGGGAAGGTGGTCCATTAGATTTAGCTGAGATTTGCGCTCATTCAGCAGGTCAGATGAGGAGGCCTGTGGTGCCATTTCAAGTCATTCCAATAATTTTCTCGGCTTAATCACAAGCGTATTCTGTGCCTTTTTGTGGGTTGTGACAGCCTGATTGTGTTTGTATGAGCCTCTTTTTATTGACATGCCCCCAATACTCCTTCAGTCCACCCCATGTCGGGCTGTTTCGGGAAAAAAGAAAAGAAACGCCAACAAGAGCTTGAAACACCTGGATCATTTTACGGTGCTTTGCTTCAAGAAAACCTCATAATGACAAGAAGAAAAAACAGTCAAACCAAATAAAAAAAAATTATAAAGAAATTTAAAAACAGTCAAACCAGAATATTTTCAATATGAAGCAAATTTATTATCGGTCCAGAAGGACAAATCTGGACGATGAGTTTCGAGCACAAATCTTGTGAAACTCCATGTCACAGGTAAGCAATTTGGACTTTTTTTACGGTACCCTTTTTGGAGGCCTTTCCTGTCTGTCGTTTCATAGACACCCGAACGTCTTGACCATTTGACTGTGCTGTTTGATCCTGTTCGATCATTCGAATGCCCCATCCACCTGATCTTGAAAGAGATCTAAAAGAGATTTATCGCACATGATGCATCTTTCCACCCCTGCTCATCGTTATTCTCAGTGCTCGAAATGAGGGGGGGATCAGGGACTACCCCATAAGGCATTAGGGACTCCCAAATGACAAAGATTACACAACAACTGGGGACCCCATAAGACTTGACTTCATTCGGGTTATTCTGGGTTATTCTAATTGTAACGATTAGGTGGGTTGGACTTTCGAATGATTCCCGCCCAAAGCCCCGCCTCCAGGATCAAACACATTCAAGCCCATCGGAAGTCAGTTTTCCAAATAATTACTATTATATAATTATATTATAATTATTATTAATTATAAAATGTGCAATACTTCCCCACAACTGTTTTGCACTCAAGATTCAACTGTATATAATGTTTTATTTTATATTTTTTATATGTATTTATCTTTTGTTTATTCTTTCGTGTGATCTGGGAATTTCCTTATTGCTGCTGGAGCCACCCAACAAATGTTATTGTATCACTACAATAACAATGAAGTCTCCTTATTATTATTATTATTATTAAATGGAGATGGCAGGATCTACTGTACATATCTTCCAGGTTATTTGTGGAAATTAGGAATAACAATGATTAATAGACGTGACACTCTGGAGCTCTCCTAAGCAGATTGTCAGGTTTTATATTGAAGATTGACACGCAAGGGCAGATCACGTCCAGAAAATTCCTCGATTGCGATCTCAGTCGTTTTCTATCCTCCGTCATGCAATCCTGCCACGCTTCTCCTCATCCTTCCATCGTGTCGAGCTTCAGCGTCGAGGTGACTCACCTTCTGTAGGTGGAGAAATTGCACCTTCTCACACGCCTCAAATCGCTGCGAAATCTCACCTGCTGGACTGCAGCTAGGAAATGCTGCTGTAATCGTAAACAGCGTCCCGTACCCATCCCAGGACTTTCCGTCCTTCCTACATACTGCTGTATGTAGAACGAGACGATCATTTCGAATGAGTTTTGACTTCTTTTTTGGTTTCACGTCCTTTTCAGGATTTTTTTTCTTGCCACTTGGGTCATTATTTAGAGATTTAATGATACGGCTGGATTTCTGTGAAACTGCAAGATCTTATTGGTGATAGTGTCCGATAGAAAGAGAAAGAAAAAGCATGAGCTCTGGATGAGAAACCATATTTATTGGCGAGAAAATGTCCTCCATCCTACCATGCAGGTAAATGCATTACATGACTATGAAGATCTCAGAAGAGCTCAGAGGAACATGACTGGAGACAACCAGGCTTTTATCTAAGGGAGAGAGAGTGAGGACAGGGGATGTTGTAACCTCTCCATCTCTCTCTTTTTTCTCTTTCTCTCTCTCTCTCCTATTGGTCATAGTGTCCAAGAGCGAGAAAGAGAGATGAGCTTTGGATGTGAAATAATATTTTTTACGCTCAATAAAACAATGCAGGTAAAATTATTCAGAACTAGAGGACTATAAAGATTGCAGAAGATCTAAAAGGAACATGATTGGAGACCACCAGGCTTTTATCTATTACCCTTGGAAAAAGGGAGGACTAGCTGTAACCTATCCATCCTTCACTCACCCTCCTTTCCAAAACTTCACCTTCTCAATAATCTTCACTATCAAACAGTAACTTCATCTTTCTATGATTTATCCCCCCCAACCCCCCCCCCCCTCCCCCCACAACCAATTACCCCTTCTTCTTCTGGTTTTTTTATTATTTTTTTGGAGGACAAATGAAGGAGCTGCATTTTAAAAAACTCACTTACCTCGACCCAGGACCTTCAAAACACCCATCAGAGATGCTCTCGCTCAGCTCCCTCTCTCTCCGTCTTGCGCTTCAGTTTGGAGCGGCTCAAGCGCGCTCCCCCCGCCCCATTATCGTGCGCGCTCCCGTGGGCGCGCACACGCCCACCAGGTCCACCTGATCCGCGCTCACGACTCGGCGCCGCACCTCTCTCTCTCTCCTCTCTCTCTCTCTCTCTCTCTCTCTCTCGCCTTTAATCTGTAAAGAAGAACCAAAAGTTCTGTTGTATTTATAAAACATTATTATTACTATTATTATTA
>JBCEWE010000097.1:625146-685146 GCA_039877035.1 Silurus lanzhouensis | reverse complement strand
ATATTATATGTATACTGCTATTTGTCTTTTGTCTAGGCCGAGTTAAGGAGAGATTTCCGACGCAGGGTTGGTTAAATAGCAGCAATTTGACCTTGTTCAGTCAGTTCAGAGCTCGGGCACACAAGAAAACTCATTAAGTCAGACTCTCAGCTCGGTATCTGAGGAGAATGTCAAGTGTCTATACTGTAATTACCATCCAAAGTTCTTATTTGCCTTCCCTAGATTTCTGCTTTGAGCATGATTTAATTTGGAAGAGAACAAAAGAAAAAAAAACAAAAACGCTGCGTTCTGCGCTTTAGAACGTCTCAGGCGTCGAACCAAAACAAAAAACGTTGTCAAGCTGCAGCAATGTGAAGTTCATACAAAGTCAGGGTTTTTTTTTCCCATTTGCGAAACCTTGATTTTCAATACTCAAATTCAGCTGATAAATAGTTTGTAACACTGTCGAGCTTTTTTTTTTCTCGTCCGCCTCTGGTAACGTTTTCTGACAGCTTTCGTTGAAGAAATCCTGTTTATTTTTTTTCCCCCGTTCGTCGGTTTGGTGTCCTGCTTTTCTTTTTCAGAGGAAATAGTCTGTGGGAGGAGTAGGTGGGTTGTTGGTCTGAGTGGGCGGGGCCTCGCTGGAGTTAACAAGCTTCTCGTAACGAGCCTTGTAGGCGTCGCGCTCTCTCAGCACGCGAGACAACTCGCACTGCAGCTGATCCAGCTAGAGAGGGGTATTGGTGGGAGAGAGAGAAAGAAAAAGAAAGAGAGAGAGCAAGGGAGAGGGAGAAAAAGAAGGAAAAATGATGTAAGAAGAGATTTGATGAAGAGTACGATGCAGTAAAGAAGCCCAAGAACAAGGGCGAGATAGGTTCAATGAGGTGAAACATGGAGAGAGAAGGAGGTAGAGTCAGAGAGAAAAAAGAGAATAATAGAAAGAAGAAGGAAAGATGCAGGAAGTAGATATTGAGAAAAGAAAAGGACCGAAAGGAATAGAGACCAAGACATAAGGAGAGACGAGAGAAGAAGAACGAGAAAGAAAAGGAGACCAGCCAAAGTAAGGAATTAAAAGGATCGAGGTTCGAAAAAGGGCAGGGAGAAGCAAATATGGTCAGATAGGGGGACGGTGGAAGGAAGTAAAACAGGAGGATGGGAGAAGATGAAGAATATAATGAGAGAGAATGGGAGAGATATTGAAAGAAAAGAATGGGGATGGAGAGAAAGAGGAAGGGAAAGGAAAGGAAAGGAGAAGGCAGGGAGCGAGATACAGGGAAGGAAGAATATGTTAGAGATGGAGGGGAGGGAGAGAAGGAGAAAGAGATGTACAAGAGACAAAAAAGGAAGGAGGGGTGAGAGAAAGAGAGGGATGGAGAGAGTTCATTTAAGAAACAGTTATGTAAGAGGAAAACTCATGGCATTTACGAATACATTCAGCTGGCAGCTGCACACTGTTACAGGCACATATTCTGTATGTAAATTTCCAAATACGAGCTGGAAAGCGAAGAGGTTACGAACGTAATGAGAGTGTGTCGTCATGGCCACACTCGTTTTTAATATGCATCGTGCAACATTGTAGGCTTGGACAGCTTTTGGGAATGTTTTTATTGCGAATACACTCTATCGACGAAGGTATTGGGACATTGAACTTTCCCAGCTTTATGAGGTTCTTCCACAAACTGTTGCACACCCAATTGTAGAGGACGTCTTTGGATGCATGAAATATTCCCTTAACTTGAACATTAAGACCCAAACCTGTTGCCAGCTCCATGAGGATGTGCTCTAGATGGGTTGGAAGCTATGAACTCAACCCTATTGTTCACTTTTAGGATGAATTAGAACACCACCCCAAGCCTTCTATATCGGTACCTACAAAAGTTCTTGTGCCTGAATGATGAATGACAAATCTCCACAAAATCCAGTGGAACATCTTTCCAAAAGAGTGGAGGCTACGATAACACCAAAAAAAGAGTACTTGTAATGGGGTTTGCAAAAAGCACAGGGTGTCCACAAACAATTGTCCATATAACGCATATTAGTGCATACGTAGTGGTATCAGAAGGTTTTGAGACTAGATCTGTTTACAAGACGGTACTTTATTAATCTACGTTTACACACTGCCACCTTTAAAATAGTCCCCCTTGTTACAGCAATGCCTGCACCCAGCGTTCCTGCCACTTTTGGAATGAGTCCTGGAAGTCTTCTTTTCAAAACCTGTCAGGAAACTGCTGCGACTCGCACTGGATCTCCTCAATCTTCGGGAAGAGGGCAACATCCGGAGGAGCCAAATCTGGTAAGTAGGGTGGGTGTGAAAGTTAGATTGTGTTATTACCAGCGAGAAACTCACGTTTGAGGAGAGCTCTGTGATGTACACAGGATGATGTCTTTTATCACACTGACTTATGACGGGTTAGCGCTCCCTGTGACTGTGCGTGCAGCCTTGTGCTGCCATCTGTTGGCGTGTTACAAATCTAGTCTCAAAACATTTTGATACCACCTCGTATGTCTGTGTGTGTGTGTGTTTGTTCGTACCTGCTGAGTGAGGATGTGTTTCTCAGACTCGAGTGCATGCCGGTGCTGCAATCGCTTGTAACGGCAGGACTGAGCGTACCCTCGGTTCTTCAGGGTGCGCCGTTTTTGCTTCAGGCGCACCACCTCGTCTTTGCTCACGCCGCGCAGGTGCCTGTTCAGCTCGCGCACGGACAGGCTCACGAGCTGCTCGTCTGAAAAACGATCGTCCAACCCAGACTACATTGAATAAGAAAGAGGATAAGGGGAAAAATTCAACAGGGCTTTTATGTGATGGGGTCTGACATGAAACAGAGGTCCATTGGGTTTCAATAACAGTGAAATAAAGGGTAAAAGTGCTTTACTTCTAATGTGTGGATTACAGCACAGTTAAATTCTTTGTTCGCATATCCCAGCAATGTTAGGAAGCTAGGGTCACCATGATACAGCACCCCTGGTGCTGGGCCCAAGAGTAGAGATACTGGGCCTTGAACTCCCAAACTTCTAATCAGTACCCAAGAGCTTTAACTACTGACGTTCAATTTCTTGGTCACCATGACTGGCAACAAGTTATATAGAGCCACCCAAGAATGCGATCGCGATTCCATGTAAACGAGGTGTCACTGTAGAAACAATAGCGCATACACTCATATAAATCCTGGAACTGAATTGCCAACCAGCAAACTGTCATATCGGCTCTTATTTGAACAATATCTTTTGAGAAATCCGATTATCCATATATTAATAAATGATATTGAAGATCTAACGATTTGCTCATAATGTGTAATACAGTATGTAATATCAAAGTTTATAAAATAAATTTAACTATTGAATCTTTAAAAAAAAAAAAAAAAAAATTAATTTATTTTATCTTTTCTTGTTATATTACTAATAAGGGATTATGTTGGTTCCCTATCATTTTCATTGTGTTTGTTTAGTTCAGTGGTTAAGATGTTAACCTTCTGATCTAAAGTAGTGAGTTCATATGGTGGTAACACCAAGCTGCTGCTGGGGTCTTGAACAAGTTGCTTAACTGCTCTGGATAATCATGTTTGTCAAATACACAATATGGGTCGAAGTATTGGGAAGCGTGACTTTTTCAACCATATGTGATTCATCCCCAAACTGTTACCACAAAGTTGGAGACATACCATTGTATAGCACGTCTTTGGTAGCAATTTTCCCTTCACTTGAACTAAGAGGCCCAAAACCTGTTCCAGCATGATGATGCCCCTGTGCACAAAGCAAACTCCTTGAAGATATTTTTTACAAGGCTTGGAGTGGAACATTTGCCTTAGAGGTCTGGACTGAACCCTCTTGAACACCTTTGGGATGAATTAGAACGACCCCCCCAGGCCTCCTTAACTCACCTCCATCACTACTGAAGGAGCACAAAACACTCCAAAATCTAGTGAAACATATTCTCAGAAGAGTGGAGGTTATCATAACAGCAATCGGAGACTAAATATAGCATTGGATATTCAAAAAACACAAACCAACCTTATGAACAGGAGTCCACATACTATTGTCCATATTCAAAGATACATACCGAATTTGACAATAAGCCGTGCACGTGTACGTTGTCTGTGCATGTTTAGTATGTCGTGAGCCATGTCACAAGCACGCAAACCGGCATCTGGGTGTTTATAATCTATAATCTGCATGACTGAGTGCAAGTGACAGTGATCAGGATTACCAAACAATAATAGCAGATATTATGCTAATCTCCTAGACGTGTTCCACATTCAACTCGATACATCTTTACCAACCAGAGCATTAAAACAACATTAAACGTGTAAAAATTCGTGCACTAGTACAAATATTACACATACATTCGATTAGGCCGTGTCTATTGCACCTACATGTTATGCAAATTCTAGTCAAGGGGCTCCAATTCTCATTAAGTGGATAGAGAAAAGATTCAGTTTGTCCCACTGCGATATTAATTTAGTGTGAATTCTGTATTTGGTTTATAGTGTTTAACCTTTTAACTGTAACATTTATAGTGTAAATACTTTTACACTTTAACGTTCATAGTGCATATTACTAGTTATTGCTAGCTTGCTGGTTGCTGACAAGTGGTACAAAGCAGACTTTTTTGCACCAGTCTGCAACATTAGCAGCAACACTTTGCTAGTTTTTTTTTATCATGGCAATCCACAATCGCCAAAACGTTTACCAAAAGCAAAAGTAATATAGAGGACATGTATGAAACAGAAATAACTAGTTTCAGTCTCCTTAGAAGTCAAAAACAATGTTTTCACCTCTACTCTTGCTTTCTACAAGAGGTGTTCGAGTCAAACCATGTCTTTTTTTATTGATCAGGTATAAAAATGAATGGATGCTAGCGTGGTGGTACTACATGCAATAGTAAGTATGGTGTGTCCTTTAGTTTAAAAAATAAGGTTAGTGTGTCCTATTACTGATAGGCGATGGACATTTTGCAGGCTAGTTCAGAGATGGCAGACAACAGTGCATGGAACAGTGTGTGGTGTCTCAGTACGGTGATGAGACGCTCAGCGGCAGAAAGACATATGAATGGTGTAAACTATTTAAAGATTGCAGTCAGTGATGATCCTGGTCAGAGTAGTTCCCTGGTGATGAAGTGAAGCAGGGAATCCTAGGATGGTTCAGGCATTCTGATGAAACTTTCTGTGGAATCTTCCCGGGCGTAAGTTAATAAGTGTATAAATGTAGCAGGGAGTATGTCAAAAAATAAAGTCACCTTGAAATTTGCTCTTTTATTTTACAAACTAAAAAGTCCAGGTTTCGAAAAATGTGTAAATCGAATGGGGAACTCGGTTCTGGGTAAGGGAGCTGCTCTGGTTTAAAGGTTAACATTATTTGGTGAGTTCAACAATTTTGCAGTTCTCTAAACCAGTTGGAATAACAAGACTGTACTTGGGAACCACAACTTCTAAAGCTGCTTGAACACCTGAATTAATGGAACAAGTAAACTATGTGTCTCTCCTTTAGATACAACCAGTCCATACATCAGCACATTAGCATAAGTTATACATTCTTCATCTTTACCTGGCCAGTTTGAAGCTGATGATGATGGTGAGCATGATGACTGTTAATGAGATGATGGGGGTGATGGTGATGATGATGGTGATGTTGTGGGTGAAGAAGGCGGGATGATGGGCTTGAAGGCTGATGGTACGTGCCTTGTGTTGGATTGCCATTGTGAAGCGATGGAGGACCGGAGGAAACAAAGAGGAGAGGACGGTGACACAGCTCGGGGGCTTTTACATCACCTCCACTGTCACTGCTCGAGTCTCCTAGATTACTGCTCCCAGAGCTTTGAGAAAGAACCGGGAACTGAAAGAGGAAAAGAAAGGTTTATGGAGAAGAAGGAATGAGGGATATCAGTAGAGGTTTTAATGTGGAACCAGTTTGAAATGCCAACTTATGCAAATGAATATCTCTTGATTTCATATCACACTCAACAACCTCTCAAAAACTCTTTCTCACTATCAACTCTCAGAAAAAAACATGCAACCATTGCCCATACACCCACACACAGATCTACTACCTACAACCTACTAACACAAAAAACACAGACTGCACCTGTGAGCTCACAGCCGCGGCAGCAGAGTTCAGCAGCACCTCCACTGCATCTTCACACCCCAGAAATCCCCCAACAACCCCTCTGTCTCTGTCAACTCTCTCTGGTGTTCCTCCTAAGGCCTCTAGGAGAGAAGGATCCCCTCCAAACTGCTGCTGGATTGCTGCCAACCAGAACAAATCTTCTAAAGATGTGGGGTTTGGGCATTGGCCTGGGACACCTGGTGCAGGGCTGCAGTCCAGACTCCCTTGCGAGGTCGAACTAAATCCTGAGACATAGCTGGCAGAGATTGAGAGAGGGATGGATATCGAAGAGGAGGAGGAAGAAGAGGCAGATGGGAGCGGATGAGCATCGCTGAGGGTTGGCGAAGGAGGTAGAGAAGTGTAAGGGCTGGAGCTAAGGCTGGAATCCAGAGGGGGTTGAACCACATAGGGGGATGAAGAGGAGTCCTGTTGCTGCTGGACTGCTTTTGGATAAGAGCATGGTTGAGGAGGGGGAGGGGAGTCAGCTTTTGATTCAAACTTGAGCAAGTCAAAGTCGTTTAAGTATTCCATGGCCAGGGGGCTGGGGGGCAACGGGGGAAGAGGGATGGAAGGCGATGACATAGTCGCCACTTGAAATTACAACCAGAGAGTGTTTGATGTTTCGTAAAATGGTTCTTCAGATCAAGATGAGGAGAGGTTTAATGCTCTGTTTGGGATCGACCACAATGCTTCTTATCTAAATTCCTTATTTTTTCAACCGAAACTAGAAAAAAGTGTGCAGATGTGAGTCTCGCATTGGGGCGTAGTTACTTGTAGACAGGACCTTCTGGTGTCACCTCCTGGTCCTGTCAGAAATAAACATTAAAACAGTAAGCAATGTATAATTTTAAATAATTGCTTTAATTTTGGACAATTCTCTATTGCTTTACACTTGTCACATGTTCTGTTGCAGCAGAGTGTAATTCTTACTTCACATATCTTAGTGATGTTAGAAAGCTGGGGTCAGACATGATATAGTGACCCTGGAGCACAGAAGGTTAAGGGCCTTGCTCAAGTGCCTCAAGAGTGGCAGCTTGGCAATACTGAGGCTTGAACCCTTGACCTTCCAATCAGTAACCCTGAGTCTCAACCACCAAGCTACCATTGGATTAGATATCATCATTCATTCATTCTTCAGTTCTCTTAAAAACTGAGGTAGAGGAATACCCCAAAAATGGTACTCCAGTCTATGGTAGGACACCATGCAAACATACACTGCTCAGGTATAACTTTATAGCCACTGATCAGGCATTGCATTATGATTCTTTCTTTCGGCTTCTCCCATTAGGGGTCGCCACAGCGGACCATCCGCATGTTTGATTTGGCACATGTTTTTACGCTGGATGCCCTTCCTAACGCAACCCTCCCCATTTATCCGGGCTTGGGACCAGCACTAAGGCTTGTGCAACCCTAATGGTTGGGGTTGGTTCCCTGACCGGGGATCGAACCCAGGCCGCAGCAGTGAGAGCGCACTTTAGCAATTTGAGCTACAGAAACTCTTCTGTTGGATCAGATCACATGGGTTAGCTTTCGCTCCTTACATGCATCAAGCCTTGGCTGCAACCATGTCGCCGATTCACCACTGTTTCTTCTTTGGACCATTTTTGATAGATACTGACCACTGCAGACAGGGAAACAGCCCACAGAAGCTGCAGTTTTGGAGACACTCTGACCCAGTCGTCTAGCCATAACAAATTGTCAAACTCACTCAAATTCTTACACTTGCCCATTTTTCCTGCTGCTAACACATCAACTTTGAGGACAAAATGATCAGTAGCTGCCTAAAATATCCCACCCACTAACAGGTTCCAAGATGAAGAAAAAATCTGTGCTATTTACTTCACCTGTCTGCCTGATTGGTGTACAGTATATTAATACCTATGGGCAATTTAGTGTAGACCTAGAGATATCAAATGATATATGCAAAAGCTCATTGTAAATGCAGGTTTTCATTTCACAACTAAGCACTAGCCAAATAACATAGTCCATAGGAAGTAAAAATCCATTAATTTAAAAAAAGTATAATTTTGGCTGCATCCTACTTGGTGGTATTGAACACCACATTGGCCATTCGTAAGTAAGACTGGACAACCCTTGTGTAGCCAATTCTCCAATCTGTGTGTTTTGGGATAGTGAAAGAAAACTGTAAAACCCACAGGAAACCTGTGCAATCGCTAAGAGAACATAAATCTATCCATTTTATTTCACTGGCGATTATATAATGGGTCTGAAGAAGCATAAATCCAAAAGTCAAATGAACATGTTGCACTGAAATAAAACCGAACCTAATGTAGCTAGGTTAGTTAGCCTTTTTTTTTTCAGCAACACAAAATACAACCTCTAGCTGTCGTCTCAAATCTGGCAACATTTTCTCTAAAAGCTTTTGCCGTGTTATGGCAGGAGCTGAAGTAAAAGAAAAAACATCTCTAAGCCTGGGGGGGTTAAGAGGTCAAAGGCAGCATGACAGCAATGACCTATCTGCTATAGAAACACTGTAAATAGGTCTCTATTCATGACCGCCTCATTTATGCCAGAGACATAAGCATAAAAGAAGCTAACAAAGCTCTGACCTTAATGTATTATTTATTTAGAATATGCTAATAATTTTGTTGAACTGTGATGCAATATTAGCTTCCTGTATCATTAGATGGAATTTATGGTTTGGCTAAATGCTCACAGCGTACGTTAAATAAATGGCCCTTCACTTTTTCTAGATGTCAAGCCATAAACCGCTTATAAGTTATGCAAATTGTTAGCATCGCATGCTCAAAAACTTTTTCATTACTGAATAAATTGTGGCACATTTCTGGTCTATCTCTCTCGTATTGTATAATAAACCGCATTCAACTCTCACTGTGACAAAGAACATCCGAGATACGTGCCAATCTGAACATCTCTGAAGCCAATCGGAATATGAGTAATTTTTCCCATCCCTGTCAGAAGGAATAAACCTTCAGATTACTCGGAAGAAAGATTTAAATCTAATCCCTGACACCTGCTATAATCTCCAGACAGACCAAATAATTAAATCATTATAAAAAATAAATAGCAACTTGAGCTGAACCTGCTGTAATGAGGCGAATCGCGATATTATAAAGGCTTTGCATAAATTAGAACAAAAAATAATACATTTCTGCTTCAATTTCAGTGCAGTTCTGAACGTTTATGGGTTTTACGTGAAACGTTCAGTTGTAGCTGCAGTCTGAAACCTTTTTACATACAGAAAATGATGCCTGAGAAATCGTCTCAGCTGTCTCATATCTGTGATAGCTAAACAAACCCTAATGAGTGAAGAATTGTGGCAATTGTATACTGGGACAGATTATTTTTTCTTTAATTTTGGTGATCATCTATCTATCTATCTATCTATCTATCTATCTATCTATCTATCTATCTATCTATCTATCTATCTATCTATCTATCTATCTATCTATCTATCTATCTATCTATCTACTGATTCTCTCTATATAAACATTTGTTACTTATGTTTTATATATATATATATATATATAGTACAGACAGACAGACGGACAGACATATAGATAGATAGATAGATAGATAGATAGATAGATAGATAGATAGATAGATAGATAGATAGATAGATAGATAGATAGAGAGTCATATATAGAGTATAGAAAGAGACTCATATGTATATATATATATATATATATATATATATATATATATATATATATATATATATATATTTTCTATCTATCTATCTATCTATCTATCTATCTATCTATCTATCTATCTATCTATCTATCTATCTTTGTAATTTTTGCTATAAAAATTGTATACAATCATTTTACTTTTATATCAAACACACACACACACACACACACACACACACACACACACACACACACACACACACATTGTAAAATCTAAAAACGTGACCTTTTCCCTGTTCTCACGTCAGTACTTTTCCTATGTCTGTTTGATCTCGAATCTCACACAAGCACATTTCCTGCCATTCCAGCAGCAGCTCTCCAACCTTCTCAAAGCCTTCTCTACACATCATTTCATCATTCTCATATACAGCACTGAAGTCAACATCATCATCATTCCAGATCATTCTAGATCGAGCTCATTAAATCAACAGCCTGCTGCTGCCTGAAATGAAGCAGGACAGCCGGTAGCCTGGCCCAGGCCTACAGGAAGGATCCACAGGCTCAGGGAAATAAATCTCAATCGACAGAAATGACAAGACTAAAGTTGGTCCTAAGAGTTCAGGAGTTCACAGAGACATGGAGGAAGGAAGGAAACACACAAACCAGGATCAATCAATTGATTGTTTTTCTTCTCTTCTTACCGTGGGTCATACACAGAGAGGCAGACAGGGATCCGTTTCATTTGTTTCATTCCTCATTAGTATCTGACGGACTGACTGATGCCTCCCGAGTGGTTCTGACTGATGCCTCTTGTGTGTGTGTGTGTGTGTGTGTGTGTGTGTGTGTGTGTGTGTGTGTGTGTGTGTGTGTGTGCCATTTTGTAACTCACTGTGTCATTGCCTCCCCCTTAGATGTAAATCCCTCTCCCCCATTCCCCCCCCTCTCCCCCCCTCTCTTTCTTTCTCTCTCTGTGTCATGCTCCACACTTCTTTTATTCCACCCAAAGCCACATGTTTGTTCAATTGTTCTGTCATGTCCATGCCCATCTCTCTCTCTCTCTCTCTCTCTCTCTCTCTCTCTCTCTCTCTCTCTCTCTCTCTCTCTCTCTCTTACACTGCCTCCCTCTGCTTCTCTCTATATATTTCATTATATGTATGTATGTATGTATGTATGTATGTATGTATGTATGTAGGTATGTTTCTATCTATCTATCTATCTATCTATCTATCTATCTATCTATCTATCTATCTATCTATCTATCTATCTATCTATCTATCTATCTATCTATCTATCTATCTATCTATCTATCTGTATGTCTGTCTGTATCTTTGTCTGTCTGTCTATATATATATATATATATATACACCTCCATACCTCCATCCTCCCATCTATCTATCTATCTATCTATCTATCTATCTATCTATCTATCTATCTATCTATCTATCTATCTATCTATCTATCTATCTATCTATCTATCTTTTACAGTTATACGTTTTGTTCAGCTGTCTTGATCATCACATTCAACGGTACGCAATCCGTTATGTGCATGTGTGTGTGTGTTTTTGTACATACACACATTCCGTTACTACACTCTCAGAACCTGGTCAGTACCCTCCCTCCGTGGTGAGTTGTCATGACAACAGTGTGTAAGCAGACAGAAATAGATGTACCTTGGACTGCAGTGGTTATGGTCCTGAGATGTTCATATGTGAGATGACAGACAATCACATAGGGAGAAAAGAGTTAAGCGCACAGATCACAGATTGCATGGCTGCTGCCACCTCGTGGATTCTGTACACCTGTTGAGTGTGTGTGTGTGTGTGTGTGTGTGTGTGTGTGTGTGTGTGTGTGTGTGTGTGTGTGTGTGTGTGTGTGTTCAAATTAAAATACTATTGCATTTATATTTGTAAAGTGAGTCATTGTCATTGAGTGTCTGTGAAACAAGTTATCACTTATGCTATAGCAGCTACTTATTTCTCTCTCTCTCTCTCTCTCTCTCTCTCTCTCTCTCTCTCTCCCTCTCTCTCTCTTTCGATTTCAGATACAATCTGATTCAATGCAATATGATACAATAAAAAAATATGATGCATTGCCATACAGATAATTCGCTTTTATTTCTTTGCTTCAGACAAACAGGCCTTTGAAGCTCAAAAAAAAGATTAAATAAATGATTTTCCTGTTGTGTCTGCAAGTTACAGCTCTACCTCTGCCATGTTAATCTGTATTCTATGTGACTCTCAGAACACGCCTCGGTCTCTGTAGTCTTGTAATCCGTCATATTCACGTAGCAGCAGTGTAGAAAGGAGAAATCTGTTTTTTTACTGATGCAAATATGTTCAAAACAAATAGCAAATTGTATCCGTACAGCTTTCTAAATATGACACACCACATCGTCAACTTTTATGCTGGTGCAGTGATGCGGATCGGTGTGTGTGTGTGTGTGTGTGTGTGTGTGTGTGTGTGTGTGTGTGTGTGTGTGTGTGTGTGTGTGTGTGTGTATGTGTTGGTCCTGTAGGAAACTACAAAACCATGTCCGGTTGTCTTAGACATTCATAACTGTGCAAAAAGATATATATAGATAGAGAGAGAGAAAGAAAGAAAAAGAGAATAGCTGTGTAAATATGGCCATTTCTTTTCTTTTTTTTTCGTTTTTTTTTTTTTACTGCTGTCTAAAATGCCGAGCGAGCACTTTTTAATGACCGCCCAGGGCTTAGCCAGCTAATCCGAGAACCCTTGATAACGACTTGTTAAGGAATCAGTGTGTTAATATAATGTGACTAAATCTGACTTAGGACAGAAATGCAGTTAAAAAGAGTCAAGGGTAATCCCTTTACACACACACACACACACACACACACACACACACACACACACACACACACACACACACACACACACACACACACACACACTCACAGACACATTTAGAACTATGTACAATTATTATATGGATAAAAGTATAGGGACACTAGACTTTTCCTTCTATATGTGCTTCTTCCTCAAACACAATTGTATAGGATGCCTTTGGTTGGTGGTTAGAGTGGAAGATCTCCTGCTATAGAGCACCCCAGGCTTCTTCACATCACCTACATCAGTATCTGAATTTACTAATGCACAACATTTAGAGCAAAAATTGAGGTTATTATAAGAGCAAATAGGGACTGATTGGGAATATTATGGTCATGTGTCCACAAACATTTGTCAGTCCTGATGCACAATCTCCCCCACATCGCCACCGCTTGACTGGTTCTGTTAATTCCTCAGGGTACAATGAAGACATGGTTTAAGACTCTTCTCTATTCTGTGATCGAGGTGGTGAAAGAAAGTTCTACCTGCCATCTAAAGACCTATCACTTCCAGCAGGACTTACAATGGCACTAAAAGCTCGTCTTTTAAAAGCTGTAGATGCAAATCTCTGAATCGAAATAGCAAAATTAACAGTGTATTAGTTACAAGTATAGTTGGCAATGATAACGATGTTCTGGTCGTTCGTGGGCCCAAAGACTTTTTCATCCTGATCCTTTTCACCTCCATTTCCAGCACACCATTACAGTGTCTTATATTCCTCAAGTCCCCTTTGTCCTAGATGTGACCTCACATTCAGCGTTAAACACAGTCAGTGATCTCCAACCCCACTTGCACCCGAGTCAAGTGAGGATATGGTCAGGTGAGGACATGGATTAGGACAAGTTGGGCCAGGTCATACAAAAAGGGGGGGTGTTTTTACTTTCGATGCCTTGTAACGAGCATCTGAGCCAAAAAAAAACAACAAAAAGGAAATATTAGCTATATATATATATATATATATATATATATATATATATATATATATATATATATATATATATATATATATTATATATAAATTTATTCAAAAAATACAAAAAAGGTGCTAAGGAACTAAAACATATTGCACATAATACGATATTGCAAATTACTGGATTACGTTATGCCAATATTTATTGGTGTGTATTGAGCGTATTGGACATGTGCATGGGTCTAGGATTGAGTTGGATTAGAAGGCTAGTCATTGGATTTAGGGGCTGATTCTCCTTCTCTAATCTCTTGTCAGATTAACAGATCCCAGTGCTTTATTAAAGTGTCTGTAATGTAGACAGATGCTGTTCACTTCTAATAACCAAACATTGGATCCCTTCACCTTCCCCCAAAAACATAATTACACCAGACTTTTGCAAATCCTTATGACCCATCCATAAGTACGGAATGCGAGATCTTAAATCTCAACCAAATTCATAATAAACGGGTATCTATATGTTTTATTAGATTATCGAATGTTTGGGGACACCTAACCATTCTATTTGACTCTCCACAGTTAGTCCCTGTTTGCTGTGATAAAAAAACCTTCACTCTTTTGGGAAGATGTTCCAATAGATTTTGGTGTGTCCTTGTAAACTGGAACAGGTTTGAGTCTCATTTATTTACATTTATTGAATTTGGAAGACGCCCCCTATACAAGGCTACATACAGTTATCTCAGTTATACAGCTAAGCATTTGCGGGTTAAGGGCCTTGATCAAGGGCCCAGCAATGGCAGCTTGGATGGTGCTGGGACTGATCAGAAGTGCAACATCGCATCCATTGAGTTACCACTTCCCATTTCTCATGATTGAAGTGAAAGGAAAATTTGAAGCGACTGTATCCAAAGACGTTCTATACAATTGTGTGCCTCCATCTTTGTGGTTACATTTTGATGAAGAACCACATATGGTTGAAAATGTCCCAATACTATATATATATAATACACACTTTTCATTCTTATTTATTAATAAGAATACTGTAAATGGTGCCACTTAGAATCCATGAACATGCTTTTGGACTGCAGTTGATAATAATCTACTCAAGTCTCCAACGTAAACAGCAGATTCCTCCAACAAAACAGACCCCGATAAAAGTTCAAAAAAGTTCCTGGTCCTGCACTTTTGGACCATCTATCTATCTATCTATCTATCTATCTATCTATCTATCTATCTATCTATCTATCTATCTATCTATCTATCTATCTATCTATCTATCTATCTATCTATCTATCTATCTATCTATCTATCTATCTATCTATCTATCTATCTATCTATCTATCTATTATCTATCTATCTATCTATCTATCTATCTATCTATCTATCTATCTGTCTGTCTGTCTGTCTGTCTGTCTGTCTGTCTGTCTGTCTGTCTGTCTGTCTGTCTGTCTGTCTGTCTTCTGTCTGTCTGTCTGATCTGTCTGTCTGTCTGTCTGTCTGTCTGTCTGTCTGATCTGTCTGTCTGTCTGTCTGTCTGTCTGTCTGTCTGTCTGTATATATTGACCAGATGAGACTGGTTCTTTAAGTCTGGTTACTGTCAAGGTAAACTGCATCAGGGAATTCTATCTATCTATCTATCTATCTATCTATCTATCTATCTGTCTGTCTGTCTGTCTGTCTGTCTGTCTGTCTGTCTGTCTGTCTTGACTATCTTGACTATCTATCTATCTATCTATCTATCTATCTATCTATCTATCTATCTATCTATCTATCTATCTGTCTGTCTGTCTGTCTTGACTATCTATCTATCTATCTATCTATCTATCTATCTATCTATCTATCTATCTATCTATCTATCTATCTATCTATCTATCTATCTATCTGTCTGTCTGTCTTGACTATCTATCTATCTATCTATCTATCTATCTATCTATCTATCTATCTATCTATCTATCTATCTATCTATCTGTCTGTCTGTCTGTCTGTCTGTCTGTCTGTCTGTCTGTATATATTGACCAGATGAGAACTGGTTCCTTTTAAGTCTGGTTACTGTCAAGGTAAACTGCATCAGGGAGTTCTATCTATCTATCTATCTATCTATCTATCTATCTATCTATCTATCTATCTATCTATCTATCTATCTGTCTGTCTGTCTGTCTGTCTGTCTGTCTGTCTGTCTGTCTTGACTATCTATCTATCTATCTATCTATCTATCTATCTATCTATCTATCTATCTATCTATCTATCTATCTATCTGTCTGTCTGTCTGTCTGTCTGTCTGTCTTGACTATCTATCTATCTATCTATCTATCTATCTATCTATCTATCTATCTATCTATCTATCTATCTATCTATCTATCTATCTATCTATCTATCTATCTATCTATCTATCTATCGATCTGTCTGTCTGTCTGTCTATCTGTCTGTATATATTGACCAGATGAGAACTGGTTCCTTTTAAGTCTGGTTCCTGTCAAGGTAAACTGCATCAGGAAGTTATATCTATCTATCTATCTATCTATCTATCTATCTATCTATCTATCTATCTATCTATCTATCTATCTATCTATCTATCTATCTATCTATCTATCTATCTGTCTGTCTGTCTGTCTGTCTGTCTGTCTGTCTGTCTGTCTGTCTGTCTGTCTGTGTATATCTACCTATCAGTCAACTTTTATTTATTTTTATGTATTTATTTGTAGTAGCAGTAGTAGTAGTAGTAGTAGTAGTAGTAGTAGTAGTGTGTGTGTGTGTGTGTGTGTGTGTGTGTGTGTGTGTGTGTGTGTGTGTGTGTGTGTGTGTGTGTGTGTGTGTGTGTGTGTAATAAATAGCCAAATAAGATCAGCGTGATTCTCACTCCTCTTAAAAACAGCTCCATACTCCCAGACCAGAGCAAAACGCCGGGTTTATTCAGTTACATTCCAAACCCAAACTGAGATAAATGATAAGAAGCAGCAAGGGATCAGACAGTGTAACTTGAAAAGAGTTTGATGAAAAAGAAAAGCTGTGGAGGAGGAGGAGGAGGAGGAGGATGAAGGATGGAGGAGGATGAAGTATGGAGTGGGATGAGTAGATTAAAGTGGATAAAGTGGATATTCTGGCTTGGCACTAGTCTGAAAGGTGACACTAAATCTGTTCATTTTTCCCACAATGAGACCCTACGAGGATTATAGACCACCATGTGGCAAGTGGTGGAGGTAAGATGAGACATTTCAAGCCTAGGGTTTTAGGTCCCTGTGAGCTAGTTGCTTTGATATATAACTTCATGTAACATGCATTAGTATAATTAGAATATAATATATAATTTGAATACTTGTGCACTTTCCATAGTGAATTACATTATATAGACAAACTGTTTTCACAAAGTTGAAGGCAAACAGTTGTATAGAATATAGAATGTGGCTAATAAGATGGTTATTTAGATGATTGTTCTAATAATAGTAGTAATTAATGGTATTATTTCAGGTTACAATATAAAGGTTAAATCACATTCATGCTTTTTTGTTTTTTCCCCTTACAATTTGAAGTTAAACTGAAGAATCGCAGCCGATTTGTGTTCAATCATCAGATTAGCTACGAAAAACATACTAAGGATTGCATAGGGAATGACAAACAGCTGAGGAACGAGCCCCTCCATCCCTCAGCATCAATTCCAAGAAGCCCAACTATCTATTGGGCTCTTTATCCATCATTATCTTCTGCTATAATAAACCTGGAGATGAGAATTTCCAAAACACAACAACAAAAATTTGCATATCAACCATAGTTTGCAAATGAAACCAAGCAAACAGAAGCTGAGGTTCGTATACGGATGAATGGCAGTGGGTCTAAGAGATGACGAGGTACCAAATGTTGGTTCCAAAGATGTTGGGGGAGAAGTGTATGTTCTCTAGAGCTACCTTCACACACGTGTGTAATCGTGAATCCTTGCTAGAGGTTCCTGTTACTGGTTTCCATAGTAACTATAATCCAGTAGCTGGAACAATCACAGTAGCGTTCCAGGTTTGAAAGCAAATTAGGATCATATGTGCTCTACTGTTTTTGTTTACACTGGTAGTTGCTGCTTCAAACTGCGAGCCGTTTGTGGACACTCGGACAAAAGATTCCCATTCCACATTCAGTCCTCGTTTAGCTCCACGCTTCTGGGAAGATGTTCCACTAGATTTTGTGGCGATTTGGGCGCAAAAAATGTATCCATTAAATTCAAAATGGTGTACTTTTTTTCTTCCTTAAAATGGTATATATTCTCAGGTTAAACATCTGATGTGTTTTTTGGGGTTTTTTTGGTAAATAAAATATGGATTTCTGAGATTTGCAAATCATTTTGGGGTTTGTTTTTTTTTTTTACACAATGTCTCAATTTCAAAATGGTGATGAATGTCATATACAATAAAGGGCTGAAATGGTTTGGAAAATGCAAACGATTCATATATTCAAGTCAAGTCAAGTCAAGTTTATTTGTATAGCGCTTTTCACAACAGACATTGTCTCAAAGCAGCTTTACACAAATCAACAGTGAAGGTGAATGGTGTGAATTTGTCCCTGATGAGCAAGCTGTGGCGACTGTGGCAAGGAAAAACTCCCTTAGATGTTATGAGGAAGAAACCTTGAGAGGAACCAGACTCAAAAGGGAAACCCATCCTCATTTTGGGTGACATCAAGAGTTTGATCATATTGTATGTAAATCGGTAACAGTCCATTGCACTTCAGGACTTTACCATAAACACCTGCACAATGTGAAAAAAGTAAGCGACAAACTTTAAACAGTAGAGAAGCTTCGGCATCATCGCATTCGGTTCTCCCGATGGAGTTTGTTGTTTGTGTTGCCGTGAACATTCCTTGCGCTGCACTGGGTCTGGTGATAAACCTGTTTTATATATCCTGCTTGATTTTCCCTTTGGGTCAGACGATAAACATCAAGCAGCCGCTATCAACCCTGCTGGTGCTCATGATCTTCTGCACCAGTTTGTTCCAGGTCAGCTTGATCCTCCACCTCAGCCTGGGTATCTTGGTCGCCAGCTGGAATTTTAAACACGCGGTGCAAGCGTTCATGTTCTACGCGGTCCATGTTAGCATTCCTACAACTCTCTGGCTGAACATCTGCTACTGTATACAGATCGTCCCGGGTAGGATGACGTTCTTCACGTGGCTAAAACGGAACATCAGGATCGTTGTGTATTTGTTCGTCGTCTTCACTAAAATCCACTTCCTGGTCTATTATATTTTAGAATACATCTCGGTTTATGGTATGACTTCCGATACGTTCGGAGTCAACAGCACTTACGAGTACAGCGAAGGGATTGACGGCGCTTCAAGGATACAACTCAATCAATTTCTGGACGTTCTGGACGCTGTGACGATGGCTCTAGTTTTTCTGGCCTTGACCGCCATGCTTGGAGTGACCAGCACTACCGTGTGCTACCTGTACCAGCACATTAAGAAGATGACTGCGAGCGGTACAAGTATCCACTCTCAGGTCCTTCGAAACCAGGTCAGAGTCACGATCACTAGCGTTGTCCAGGGACTCCTATATCTCCTTTGCTCGACAGGGATGTTTCTTGATTTGTATTGTACATATCACCAATACAAGTGCGACCGGAATGTCCTCTGGACAATCTTTTGTGTTTACTTCCTGGCCGCGACATTAAACCTAGGCGTTGGACAGTCTCAGTTCAGGCAGCGGATTGCTCAGCTGTGGAGAAAAGGTCTGCATAAAGGTCTTCATATATAATGTGGTATGGTTAAATATACACTATATGGACAAACGTTTGGGGCCACATGACCATACGATTCAGCTTTTTTGAACACATTGAGCCCCTAATTTGCTGTTATAAAAACCTCCATTATTCTGAGAAGGTGTTCCACTAGATTTGTGGAGGTTTGTACCCATTCAGCAACAAGGGTGCTTGTAAAATGGGGTACCGATGTCGTTGAGGTGAGGAGGACCAGGGTGGCACTTGAATTCATCCCGATTGGAGGAGCTCTATAGCATGAGATCTTTCATTCCAACCCATGTGAAGCAGATCTTTATGAAGCCGGATTTGTGCACAGGGGCGTTGTCATGCTCAAACCGGTTTAAGTGATGGGAAAATTTCATGCTACCGCATCCAAAGACGTCTTATACAATCGCGTGTACAAGTTGGTGGTAACACATTGGAGAAGAACCACATAAAAGTCATTTGTAAACAGGTTATGAGATCATTTGTTTCTCAATGGGGACTAAATGTGGAATGGGAATTAAGAAATTTGTCCGTATAGTGATTAGAAACTATAGATTTGATCTAGTATAGTGTTTGGAGTGTTGATTTAGAAAGTGGTAATGATGGAAAGACCAAATAATCATTTTATAATTATTCAGGTTGTTTCATTCGATCCGTTCAATTAATTCATTATAATTATCAATAGGCACATTTATCCCATGTGTCACATAATAAATAAACAATGTCTGGGAGGTGAAGGAATCATTTCTGTTTTCTGTACAAAGCTGATTATGTTACAAACGAATGATGTGCGTCCATGGCCAACATGTGAACAAACGTTTCGTGGTATTCCCGTCATGAAAAAGAGTAAAAATTTAAACGAAGGCAGAAAGAACCATTATTTGAATGTACTTTCTCACAGAAACAAAAAAAAAGACTTTACATGACTTCACAATTTCCCAAAAGCTGGAAAATATTCAAACGACATGCAAAATTCCGGCGCGTCCAACACGCTCACGTTGCTGTCGATTTGCATCGGGTACATTGTAGCTTTTTTAGTACGTCATGTCCTTATGGATACATCGTGATTACAGGGGAAATATGGACCTACAGATTGTCTCACATTGCTTTGACACGCAGTAGGGCTCCTGTGTTCATGTCCGATTCCTCCTTTTCGCAGCCTCATCAGAGTATGACTCACGACTCATGGCTTCGACAGGCCCGGGTATCTTATTAGCTCGTCAGATGAATCACTAGGTGCCCCTGTGTGTAGATTTTTTTTTTTTTTTTTTTTGACGTTTTCCGGAGACGTCCACAGGAACAGGAAAACGTTCCCTCCAGAATAGTCTGTACCGACAGCATTTCATAACTTCAGGAGGACACACCAGACGTCCACGTTTCATCCCTCACACCATCACCGTACCCACTCGCGTTCATCCCGCATTTTTCCTTCAAATCATTTCAAACTTCAAAGAATTTCAAATCATGTTGCTAAGTAACCGCTATATAATTACTAGCATGAAGGTTTCTGGATGGTTTTTTTTCCTTCTCTAAATGGGTCACCACTCTTTTTTTTTTTCTTTCTTTTGTCTGAGGATGATCATGCACACTTTCTGTGACAAGGACACATACCCACACACAAAACACACACACACACACACACACACACACACACACACAGCTGGATACACTCATAGAAACTCAAGTGTATGTATTTATTTATAGTCAATTTCCAGTCACATTTTTTTTTTTTTTTTTTTTACATCACAGAGCAGCATAGCATCACACTAGCATAGCACATTAGCATAGCACACTAACATAGCACACTAGCATAGCACTTTAGCTTCTTTGGCTCTCGGCAATGGAAAATTCCACACACACACACACACACACATACACAGCTGGATACACTCATAGAAACTCAAGTGTATGTATTTATTTATAGTCAATTTCCAGTCACATCTTTGTTCTTTTTTTTTTTTTTTTTTAATTACAGAGCAGCATAGCGCCACACTAGCATAGCACATTAGCATAGCACACTAACATAGCACACTAGAATAGCACACTGACATAGCACACTAGCATAGCACTTTAGCTTCTTTAGGTGCAAAAAATACTGGTACATTTCCAGAAACTTTTTATGTCAACATTTTCTGGGGAATTCTGGAAATATTTCAAGTTGGAAACTTAACAGGGATTAATGGAAATTTACAGGAATGTACAGGAAATAATGTTAAAAAATTTAGGGTACCTGTATTATACACAAATATAAATATAAACATATTGTTTGGTCATACTTTGTTACATTGTTTGCAAAGTAATACAGATTTTATATATATATATTTTTTTTACTTTAATTCTTAGTATAATTTTGTTGCACAATAGCTTACACGCAGGTTTTAAACATAAATGTATGTGATATTTGTCATTTTTACGCGAATACTCGCCAAAATTGAATTTTTTAAAAATGTGTTATGGAGGAATGTTTAGTGTATGTAGGGGGCGTGGCCTCAGTAACCCTGCAGTAAGTGTGTTTTGTGCATGTGATTGATGATCGTGCAGGATAGAAATTCAAATGAAATTGCATTCAATCGTTTCAACCAAAATTATAATGCAAGATATATATATATTTTTTTTTACTATATTTAAGCTCCCTGTTCTCGGCTCACTTGCAAATTTGAAAACTCCCAGTTGATTCCTATCAATTCACAACACAGTTTCCAAAATCTTTTTTTAATCCTAGGCAAAACTACTCATATATGACGCATACATGCACTTTTTGGTATTTCGATTTTCCAGCGGTTGTGTTGCAGTTGTGGACATGAATATCTTTTATTAGCAACAACCTACTGTCTTGGTGGTATGTATAATTTCCTTTGAAAATATATTTTGATGCTATAGATTTCTAACACGTGTATAGAATATAATGTGTGTAATTATATAATATGATGTGCATATTGATTTGACATCATGTGCTAAAGGTAATAAAAAACATCCCCTAGTCAGAATCTCTAAGGAAGTCCTCGATTTGGTCATTCCCATAGTCTGAGTTACGACTTGAAGAACTGCTTCATTTGGTCATGAGAAAAAAAAAAAAAAATAAACAGACAGCAATTTGAGAAACCTTCAACAAGATTCATGTACAAAAAAAAAGAAGAAAAAAAAAACATGCAACACGACAGGATGCTACAGCTTCTATATATAAACGGCAGATTTTCACACTTCTGACAGTTTGAGAATCAGATCTGAAGATGCTCTCATTTTAATTACACTAACACTGAGAATTTTTAAAAAAGGAACAAAAAAAAACCAAACAAAAAAAAAACCCAAATATATATATATATACATACACACACACATGTATAGATAAATGAAATGTATTTAAATAATAAATATATAAATTATCTATCTATCTATCTATCTATCTATCTATCTATCTATCTATCTATCTATCTATCTATCTATTTCCCTCTCTCACACAACTCTCACTCCATCATGTGATTGCTTATGTTTAAGTTTTAATCAAGTTCAAAATGTATGTCACTATATGTGCATTAGGGATTGTAATAAAAGTTAACAATGTGACGTATCGATTTAAAAAACTGTGCATCGGATACAAGTTGGCGTTTGTATCACGACGTAACATATTTGTATTAGTAAAAAAAAAACATTTATTTAAATATAATTATTAGTAGATATTCGTATTATTTAGAAGGCCCCCTGGTGGTCTAGTGGTTAGGATGCGGCGCTCTCACCGCTGCGGCCCGGGTTCGATCCCCGGTCAGGGATCCAACCCCAGCCACTCTTAGTGCCGGTCCCAAACCCGGATAAATGGGGAGGGTTGTGTTAGGAAGGGCATCCAGCGTAAAAACATGTGCCAAATCAAACATGCGGATCCGCTGTGGCGCCCCCTGATGGGAGAAGCCAAAAGAAAGTTTATTCTTATTATTTAGAAAGTCACCAATCATGTGTGAACAATATTTTACATGTAGATTTTTCCTCGTTTCGCTACATGAATATGAATATTGCCTACAGGCCCAACACACACACACACACACACACACACACACACAAACACACACACATATCATACTGTGCCATTTGTTTTGAACATATTTTGTATATTGAATATGACGTATCACAAAACCACGGAGGCCGAGGCGTGTCCTGAGAGTCACATAGAATACAGATTAACATGGCAGAGGTAGAGCTGCATCTTCTATAGACAGAACAGGAAAAGAAGATCTGGTTTTATTTATTTATTTATTTATTTATTTAGCTTAAGTGCCTTCTGACTTTTACAAACGTTCCTTTCACAAACAGGAACATTTGTTAAAAGTCAGAAGGCACTTAAGGAAATTGATGACTTGCTGTCTGTCTTGCTATCTGCACCATATTGAATTAGGGAGCATCCTATTTTTTTCATTGAATCGCATTGCGTTGAATCAAATCGAATAGCGGGAGAATAATATCGCATCGCATCGGTAGCTGCTTCACGTGTATCCATAATGTAGTGTGTGTATATCTACATATGTATTTAGATATTGCGTAAATTCAAGCTCCAATTAAAATCAAGGTTGAATTTTATCACAATACAATACAACATACAAATACAAGTATTTATTATGCAGTCATACTCACACACATTATTATACACACACACATTTATGCAAATGCTTGAATTATTTTGGAAAAATTGTACAGATTATGTGAATTACCTGTGTGTATTCGAGAACGGCAGATCGCCTTTAAACACACATGGTCCTGCTTTTGAGCATGGGAAAAAAAACAGGCATAGAAAATGTGGACTGAAGAAATAAATTGTATTTCAGATGTCAGATGTATTATGATGTTCAATTCTGATGACCCAAATTTTAATCCCATTTTTGAGATTAAAATTTGGGTCATCAGAATGGAAATGTTCCGTCAGTGAGTTTATGAGATGAGATGATTTGCAAAGACAGTCTTAAATAATGTGAAAGTTCCATAAGTTTAATATAGTGAAAAGAATAAAGGCGATCATTGAGAAAGGGGTTGTCCCCAAAGACAAAAAAACCCTTAAAGAGTAAGGAATATACATTCGACAGAAATAATTGCCACAATAAACAACAATAAACACAAAGCATGGAAACTAAGGAACTAAGTATATAGGAGAAATGGGACACAGGTGGCAGTAATGATACAATTATCAGACAATTAGAATGATTGATATCATTAGGGGAAAAGTGGAGACTTCTAGTGGCCGAAACACAGCATTACATGTTCTAATCCAGTCAGAATATTGTATATAAATAAGTCTTTGTAACTCTGAAAAACGCATCCTTGATAATATTTATGATCCATCACCTTAAATACCTTTGGTATTCCTAATAAGCAGGTAAAGAAATCCAGAATGATCAGGGAACTGATTTTATATCAATGATCATGAGTACACGCTCATAATTATCCAAACTTGTCATTTAAATTAGGCTCAATATGCAAAAAATTATATATTCAGGTGCTTTTCTCTGTATCTTTAGTATGTTATATTATATTTATATTTAAGGTCTGGGTATGGTTGACTGCATGGCTGAGGAGAAATAAAGAGACATGGATGAGAACATCCACACAGTGTGAACACTCTCATACACAGTTACACCATCAACAAGCAAAGAACAGCATAAAAACTAATTCAGAAGGTTAAGTAATACGGTTATTGGTTGCTTTGAAATTACTGAACAATCATACCGTTATAAAGGCTGGATCATTATCATATCTCACCCACATTACATGTTTCACAGCGCAAACACGCCCCCACGGGTCAGAAGGTCTAACAATGGGCCTCATTTTCTTCGAGATATTAAACGTGCAGCCAGCGTATGCTTTTGTAGACAAATTGTAACAAAGATGTCAGGTCATTATTTGGTCAAATTAATTCGACTGGGTTAATTGATAGCTGTGTTAATGCTGAGATGTATTTCTCATCCACCACTGGCAAAGCAGGTCCAATAATATATAAGAATTTTGCTTTTAATACTGAAAAATATTGTGCAGATTATTATCCGAGATTTTTGGTAAATTGTACAAGTTACCACTAAAAGCCTATGAATACAAACCCCCCCATGCGAAGAAGTCTTAAATATACATGGCTAAGAATCTAAGATAAACTAAAGGAGAACAAGTGAGACAGAGAGACTCTAGAGCCACAGTGGTCCTTGTTTCCTCCCACGACTAAATCATCACATCGATAGGTGAAAAGGGATCGCTGCTCGGTTGCTCCTAACAACCTGACTGCTAGATGACAGGTTTCTGGTGTGTGTGTATACCTATAAATTCATGTAGATTTGTGGCGCGAGATACTGAGATCTGCGTACAAAGTCTAAATCCTCTTTGTTGGTGTTTGGTGCCCCCTGCTGGTGTCTTTACAGATTACCAAAATGTGAGTATATTTGGTAGACCACCTTTATCAAGAGCATCTCAATTATACAATTGGATATTTGATGTTATGGGCCTTGCTCAAGGAACTGGAAGTGGTAACTTGGCGGTGCTGGGACTTTAATTTATGACCTTCTGAATTTTTTTTTTTTAACACTGAGCTATGACTGCCTTTTTTTCACGGCTAGTTCACAAAAAGAAATTTGCCTTTTAGTGATGTGTAACACTTCAAAATTTAGGAAAATGTATATATTGAGACGTTTCATCGTTTGTGTGTATTTTATTTTCAAACATGTTTAATGTAAAATGGTTCTGTTGTTCTACTCCAATAATATATTATATATAGTACAATGATGATGTCCTATAATTAGCCAATGAGGGGTTTCTCCATGTTTGAGGGACAGACTGTGTTTGTCCAAATTGTTGCTGTTTAAAGATTCACCTTATTGTGCATTTGTTCATGTAGACAAGGGCCATTGTGGTTTAAAATAGACATAAGGAGACATATTTATTTGGGAATTATTTTATTTAGAAGGTGTGAAGTATTTATTAGTCACTTTATTATTTTCTTCAGATTGGTTAATTGTAATATACAATTAACCAATCTAAAGAAAATAATTAAGTGACAAATTTCTAGGTGAATTCTCAGTCTATCAGCTGGGACCTCAGGCCCCTGTGTGCCAATTTAATACCCCCATACCCATAGGAAGGTTACAGTATGTTTTAGTGTTGTTCTTGCCTTTGAACTTAAAAACAAGGACAAGTTAGGTTATGTTACTTAAGTTAGTAAGGATATTTCCTGTTTGCCATGTATTGAATATGCCATTATACTGTTGCAAACTACAATTCATAGCACTTTGTCCACCTTCCAAAAAATGTTTGTACTTTAACCTTAAAAAAAATGTTGCACTTTAACCTTAACCTTACCCTCGAGTAACCCCCCTTGAGCCACGGTTTTCAGGAGGTGACATAGGGACAGATCCATTAAGTAGATTTCGCATAGGAGTCACTTGTAACTTTAAAGAAAGCACTGAGATTGATAGGGTTAGTAAGCTAGAAGGACCTGTTCTTCTCATATGTCTCTGGAAGAGCTGTAGATTTGAGAAAAAGCCAACAGCCCAGATCTTTTACCAGATTCAAATCTAGGGTTAGATTTCACCAAATTTAACAAGAACCTTTCAGGTAAAAACTGATGTCAACAATCATAAACTAAAGTTTTTAATCACCTGATTGCCTATGAGTCCAGGATTTTGGAGGACGGTCTGGATTGAATAGAACTACTGGATAGAATAGAACTACTGGCCTTTATTAATGTCACAGAGCTCCTCTCTCCAAAATTTTTCTCTAACAAGGCTTTAGCTCCAATACTTTGCACAAAGGTTTTAAATCCAAACAAACAAGGGCCACACCTTAGAGTCCATTGTAAATTAAGATCTGAAAGGTGGAAACTTGTGTGGTTTGGTTGGAATGAAAACCTGCACCCACATGTTACTCCGAACTATCCCTAACCAGTTCTCAATAACTATAACAATAACCCTCACCCTGCACTATGAAAAAGGACGCAAAACTCTGTCGTTATTGAGTACAACAGCGGCCTCTAGAGGCGAATCACTGGACATCATGCACACCAGCTCGGTCAGTAGCATCAACATCAGCTTCTCCTACATAACTTGAGGCGTCTTAATATTATTATTATAAATAGAACTACAAGTAGAAATGGACTGTAAGACATTTGATTGATCCTGACCAAAAGGGCGGCCCTCCCCGAGAACACAGCATGGATGCCCGAGAGAGCAGGGTGGGGGCCAGGGTGTGAGCCCTGAAGATGCCCGAAGCAATAAGGACATCAAGAGAACTTTTTATGACACAACACGTTTCCTCCAGGACTCACGGCAGGGGGCCAACACCCCTCTCGAGAACCAGGACGCTATCTGGAATACAGTAGGATCCCCGGAGAGCTACCCTTGGCCTTCAAACACCACATCTCCATACAAATGGTAGATCTGCAGACAAATGTCTGACCCCTCTACCCCTCCTTTTCCTGTTACATCCTGAACACAGGACATTCTACAGCACACCAGATGATTATGTGTAAGAAAGGTCATATCACATGTAAATAACGACAGAAAATGTTCATGTTTAATTTCTTTACAAAGGTTTATCGCGACTGGTACACAGGTCACATTCCCACAGCAATAGACAAATAATAAAAAAAAAGGTTTTAATAAAGTTAAAGAAAACATAACTCTATACAAGGGGCGTGCCCCACTACAGATGTATACAGGCGAGGTGCCTCCCACAGGTCTGTAAGAACCAATCAATGCAAACTTCCATTGCTAAATAATGTTTACATAATGCTTACTCTATCTGGGTATTTAAGGAGAACTGACCAACAATTCAGGGAATCTGTAAACAGATATCCCGCACGATTACTGTGTGTCGCCTTGTCCCAGGTATGAAAGGTTTTATATTTCTTGTTTAAATGTAAATACTATTGGTTTGTATTTATGTTATATTTTAATTGAACTATAAATTGACTTTGAATTGTGATTTTCTTACCTGGTTAATAAATTGTTATGTTTGATTTTATTCTGTGCTGCTCGGTAAATGTTGACACTGCAAGTAATAACGTTGCATCCGCAGTTACCGTAAGGACTGAATATCAGGCTAGAATCGGCCTAAATCCCAGTTAGATAGTGAATAATACATCAACTGAGGATTTTAGAGATACGACTAGCACTTGGCGTTAGTTTAAGTGTACTTAGAAGCGTGGAGGCTAACAATATGTATGTCCGTTTAGAGTAACATTTCTAATCACTCTAAATAGGGTCAGCCTCAACCTCTGATTATTTCAATATTATTCTATTCATTATCTGTGGTTAGAAATAATTGTTGTAATAATTAAGTGTCACCTCTAAGGGGACTAAATAAAGTATGTTTAAAGTTGAGCACGCAGAAAGCGGCCGCTTAAGCATATATTCCAACCTCTGGCAGCGACCAATACTGATTCGCTTATGACCGTAGACCAGTATATTAATTATAAGGCCTATACTAGGATCTTGTGCGACTGTGTGAACCGAATGAACGAGTGTAATGCCAGAGCTTAATCAGAATAACTAGACAAACATCCATCAAAATTATACTATTAGTAAAATAATAACCTATGCAAATATTTATTGTTTTATCTAAATGGAGTCAGATAAGAGGTCAATAACAAAAAATGAAGTAATACAATAATCCAAATCTTATTATCTAATGTGAAAGGAAAGATTAGAACGCGCGAGAATCCTTCGCCACGCCTCTGGAAACCGCCGTTGGACCAGTGGGTGGTTCCCCGCCCTACAGGACCTTTACGTTAATGGAACTTTTTAGTTAAGTTTTCCCTGTTTCGCAAGTGAAAATATATTCATTTTGGATATAACTGTATTTATTTGGAGTTTTTCTTTTTGTTTCCGTTTGAACGCATGTCTTTCATTTTCCTAAGTGTTTATTATTATAATTAATATAGTTATGTTTATTTCCAGTAGCAAATTTTCATGATACTGTACCCTTTTTTTTGTAATAATGTTCAGTATTATTTTACATGGAGCGTTGAGTTTGTAGAAATCTTAAAAACCATAATCAATTATCAGCAAATACAATCCAATCTAGCAATCAGTTTCAGTAAAATCCACTATCGATCGACCTCTAGCCAGAAACAACGATTCTTTATTTTAGGATTTCATATGTATGTCTTTAATTCATATATATAATTCCTTATTTTGTACAAAATATATTAGACATCAGCTCAGGAAAGCAGATAGGCATAAATATAAAAAAAAAAAAAAAAAAAAAAAAAATTCAATAGCAAAGAATACTAGAGGTCGTAATAAACATAATCTGTGAGCGCAAAAACAAACAAAATATCTATCTTTTTTTTTAATAAACATATACAAATATATTTTTTCCATTTCTAGTAGCACAGCTGTAAAAAAAAATTTAAAGAAAATATCAATTATTATAAATTTTTTAATGACAATAATAACAATTATAATAATAATAATAATATAATAATAAGTCATTCATTTCGGTGCTTGGCCCCCTAGCAATCGTAAGCTAGCATCTGAGTTGCAAGCATTTGAGTCAACATAGAAATACTGAAAATTGTTACAAACTTGCGTTGTAGTGTGACAAGCATTGCGATGCGTGTAGGAAAAAAACAAACAAAAAAAACTTGCGAGTACACATTCATACATGTCAGCTCGAGTGCATAATCGCTTCACATAAACGCCATCGGCAGCTTTTTCTACATCCATTTTGGTTCCGATCTCGGTGCCATCGATCGCACCTGTTTCTTTCATTCATCCATTTATGTGTTTTCTTTCCGTTCTTGGAGTGTTTGTTCGCAATCGTTGTCGCCGCCCTCGCCGTCATCCCTGTTGTCATGACAACCTCCTGGTCAGCCCTCGGCGGGGAAGCGGTCACAAGGGCTCGCTGTTGCCAGGCAACGCTCCAAAACTATCTATATAATGGGAAATGCAGTGGAAGGGAATGAAATGGGAGCATAAAATGAAGAAGAGGGAAATAAAAAATGGGAAAAAGAAAGAGCAATTAAAGAAAATGTGTTATTTTAGGGTATTTCAGTGACAGCAAGTCTAATTACTGTAGGTGCGTGTTATCGGACACGTCGCTATGCAAGAGTGCAATTTTTGGATTTTGGATTCAACCATTGGATTCACAAGAGGACTAATGATCATCTAATGATCATTATTTCTTCTTCAGAAGAAAATGACCTGTCATTTCAAAACCAGAAATTGAAATCTAGTACCCAGAATGCACCATTTAATTAAACATGGCAACCCACACATGAGCCTCACATTCTACTAATGACTGCACCTGGAATTTGATTCAAACAATCAACCATTTTTGAACAGAAGTATTAGGACACCTGATTGCATTAAATTTTCCCTTTACTTAAACTAGGAGACCTAAAAACCTGTGCCCAAAGCCATTTCCATGAAGATATGGTTAAATAAATGGGTTGGAGTGGAAGATCTCGTTCTATAGAGCTCCAAACCTATTGAACATCTATTTGGGATGAATTGAAACAGCAGCCCGGGCCTCCTTACCTCATCTACATCAGTACCTGACTTTGCTCCAACACTCCAAAATCTACTGGTTGTACATTTTCACGAGAACGTATCAGTGTAAGTGTGAGTGTGTGAAAGAGAAAGAAACTCAGAGAGAGTTGACAGCATACATATAAGTTATATGTGACATAAATCAAACACACACACACACACAACAGTACCAGGCTGGTCCAGGGATAGGTTTCTGTTCTGGGGGGCTCTAGGTTTTTTCACAGGGGGGTTGCGAGGGATTGGGGGCCTCTCCAGGTTATTAGGGCTGTCCCTGTCTGTGCCTGTAGCAAACAAACATCGCGCAAGGACAAGATCAGGACACTTTAGACGGGAAACAGAACAGACACAAGTTGGACGTCTGATTTAAAACACACACACACAAAGACACCACACAAGCATACACATAAAAAGTGAGTATTAATTCACATATACAAAGCCCTATAATGATGATTATAATGACAGAAATCAATCAACAAACAAATACAATTTGAAATATTTGCCTTTAATATAAACAAAGACAAAAGGTAAAGGTGTGGAGGTACAGGTGTAACAATGTCCTAGAGGTGTGTGTACAGATACATTACACTAATATATATTGAGCCGTGGCACAAATAATTGCGTGTGGTGTTGTATGTGTGTGTGTATCTTTGTGTGCAACCAAAACAACACACCTGTGTCACAAGACAAAGCTTTTCTGCTCCTCTGTGGTTTGACTGGAGCCTGCGGTCTCACACACTCCTCGCCTGTGCACCATGCATACACACAAAGATCTGCTAACTACCCAGGATTCATTTCATCAGAAGCTTCAGTTAAAAATATGTGTATGAAGTGTATGGTCAAGTACATTTCTGCTGCTGAATTACATCATTTGCAAGTAATGAAAGAGATTGCAGTCCAGATACATGAGCAAAAGAACCTACATAACTACTGAGTATAATAAATATTAGATTACATTACATAGTATTTACGATTAAACTACTGTTTTAATCAATGGTAAGACATGATATTGGCAAGTCAGAATAAAAGCAGACCTTGAGTATGGGAGCGTTCAGTCAGACCTAAGGTAGGTTTTGTAGAGGCTGGGGGTGTAGCTGGTAGGATTCGCCTATCACTGGTTGATTCAGTTGGTGAGAGGATATACGAAGCGGTCTTTGGCTATGAGTCAGTAAGGAAAATGGCATCGAAATCAGTTCACCAGGCACTTTATAGATTTACATTTATCTCTTTCATACAAATGAGCAGCTATGGGATTTAACTCAGGGGCCCAGGAGTGGAAGCTTGTTGTGGCTGAGATTTCAACTTACAACCGCCAAGTCCAGTGCCTTAAGCATTAAGCATTAAATTGGTGTATACAACTGAGGGGTTAAAGACTTTGTTCACTAGACAAGCAGTGGCAGCTTGGTTTTGCTGAGATTTTAATGTATTACTGTCTGATCAGAAGTCAGAAAAAGTTAAAATCTGGTTACTGCAGCATGTTCTGAGAGCTAAATATAACGCATAGTTAATCCGATGGTCCTCAAGGTCTGTACTGTACACTGTTCAGGATGAGAGGTCTTGATGCTGCAATGTCTTGATTCTGTTTTTTACTAAGGGTACCACAGAGCCCATTGGGGGCTTTAATGCAACATTGAATCTGTAAAATCTGCCAAAAATAAACTAGGAACTCTGTGTCCCTGCTTCATAAGATCCCCAAGTGCCCCTTACAGCCTTGTATCACCTGTCGAGTGGCATTTACAGTGATAGAACCTCTTGTACAAGAGCCCTGGCATAACAGTTTCTTTAGTCAATGGGCTAACCTGTGTTTAGACAGCAGAGAACCCCGGTATGGTGTTCCCCTGGCAGGTCGACATTTCTTGGACAAAGTGCTTGAGCTTTCAAACTTGATATAAAGGCTGGCCATGAAATTTTCTCGACATGGGACTTTGGATCCAAAAGTTCAAATCCAAGAAACACCAAGCTGCCACTCGTGGGCCCCGGGGAAAGGCCCTTAGTTGCTGTGTATGAATGTGTATGAATGAGATAGATGTAAGTCACTCTGGATAAGGGGCATCTGTCAAATGTGCAAATGTAAAATGTTTAAACTCATACTTAAATACTTTACACACATTTAATAAAAATGTGCAATATGCACTTCTCAATCGATGGAAACATAGCAAACAGGAAGAACAATCCAAATATGAGCAATTAAAGATACGTGCATACCTTAGCTGGGATTGGAGGATGATGTGCCTCTGTTTCTCTTACTCGCTCTATGTTATCTTTGTCCTTCCTGTCTATTCGAAAACTATTGGTCTCTCCAAGTTCATCTTCGGTACCTAAAATATATATTTTTTAAATTGAGTAAAAAACACACTGCATGTCATGTAATTCATTGTAGAGTTTAAGAATTCAAGCAGACAGGACAGATTAATTAAACAAATATTTCAAGGCTTTATGTACTTTGGGAGATGTTGCAGTACCTGAGCTCTCTTGCAGAGGTCTCTGTCTGAGTTTGGCTAAACTGGGCTTGCTGCTCTGTGGAGGAGGCTCCGGTTTGGATGGGCACAGTACCAGGCGCCCCACTGATGTCCCTCTTGTGCCTACCCCCTTGCATCTCTCGTCTGATGAACATGGCTCGATCTGGTGTTCCATTTGTGGATCTGAGGGTGGGCTTCTATCCATCGACTGCTCCCAGGAGCCTGAATCAGAGTGTGAGTCTTCACAGTGAATTTGCTTATCGGCGTCGGGGCAGAAATCTCTCTCGGCAATGGGCGATGGGATCCTGTGTGTGTGTCTGTCTATCTGCCGGTCCATCCACTGCCTCTCAGACTGCCTGTCCACCTGCCTTAAGTCGGTCCACTGTGTGTCCGGCTGCTGCTTCGACTCTGCCCACTTCCTATCTGCCCCTTTTCGGGTCTCTAACCACTGCTTCTGTTGAGCCTCAGCCTGCCTGTCGATCTGCCTCAGAGTGTGTCTGTCTAACTCCCTCTCTGAATGCCTGTCTGCCCTCCATAGACTCTGCCTGTCTAACTCTCGGTCTATCTGTCTTAAAGCCTGTCTGTCTAGCTCTCTCTCTGCCTTCCACAACGTCTGCCGGTCTAGCTCCCTGTCCGTTTGTCTTAAAGTGTGTCTGTCTGTCTCTCTCTCACCAGGCTTATCGATCTGCCTCGGCGTTGCTCGGTCAAGCTCCTTCTCACTCTTCCTTATGGTCTGTCTGTCTGCTTCTCTCTCTGAGGTTTTGTCCATCTGCCTTGATGCCTGCCTTTCCAACACTCTGTTTACGTGGTGCAGAGTTTGTCCATCCGTCTCACTCTCAGATTTCCGGAGACTTTGCCACTCAAGCTCTCGGTCGAGTTGCTTTTGCCTGTCTGTCTCCCAGCTCGCCTGCCTGTCGCCTGGCTTTAATGTCTGCCTGTCAATCTCTCTGTCCGTTAGTCCTGAGCATGGGTCATGGTCAGGCTCCATCTCAGATATCTGGAATTACAAAGAACAGGACATGGGGAATATTTGGAATCAACTTTGGGTTTTGCATTTGGAACAAAACAATTCTGGGGCTAGGGTTGTCAAATAACTGTGGCATATATCACTTTGGTGGGTGATTTTCGGGAGGTACCTGGGGTAGTTTGACATTTAAGGGCTTTGCTTAAGGGCCCAGCATTGGCAACTTAGTGTTGCTGGGATTTAAACTCAGGACCTTTCAATCGGAAGTCCAAACGTAAACATTAATGGCATTTGGCTGGTGCCCTTATCCAGAGCGACTTACATTTACCTACATTGCTCGGGGGCCCAGGAGTGGCAACATGGTGTGGCTGGGATTTTAACTCATGACCTCCGGATCCAAAGTCCCAACCACCCAACTTCTAGCGCCTATGAGAAAGGTGACTCCTATCACCTTTGAGTTTTTTTTTATTACAGCATACTTGGCTTTCTTTTCACTCTATTTATACCCTTCTGCTAGTGTAAAAGAGGTGTTAGGTTTTACATTTACCTCTAGATTCATGGCACTTTGCAGACACCTTGATCCAGAGCGACTTCTAGAGGTTTTATGTGAATAATGTACAAATTGCTAACATACCTAAGCAGCTGAAGGTACATTTTTCTAAACCTAAACACTAATTATACACTGAACTGACAACTTTCTTAATACAAAATTTTGGTCGCATGTCCACATGTTAGGAATAGCAGAGAGCTTAGAGAACAGAGAAAAGCTAAGATGTGCGCTAGCATTCATCCATTAGGATTAGCACTTGATTCCTCCAACAGATGGTGAGAAATTGACACAGCAATTAATAAGGTCATTAACATCACATTTTTTTCTTTTTGTCATTTTACAAGCAACTAACAAAGCTTCAAAATTCTAAACTGGGCTATACCATTTTGCCAGTGTAAAAGGGGTGCTTGTTGGTCCTGAATGTGGACAGTGGCATTCCATGGATGGAGCGTATTTCCATCAATCCTACTCTGGGTTCGTCCATTTTCTGCTCTTCTACATTTCCATCGGATTCAACCGAGCAGCCACCTCTACCGGGTATCCTGGGGGGCTGGAGAAGAGTGTAGACGTTCTCAAGGGCATTCCTAGATAAGGTCAGGGGTAAAAAAAAAATAAAGGGGTCAGACTAGTGAATGTAAAAATAGTATTATATATTTAAAAAAAAAAGTTATATTATCAGCCTTAATGAGTTCTTCCCTGCTTTACGAAAGATGTTTAAGCGACTTTCACAATTGAATACCTGTGGTACATATAATACAAGTGCTAAGTACTGTATACAGGATATACACCATGAATACTTTATATAGGGTGACACAGGGAAACAGGACATTTTGGAGCAAGGAGTTGGTGACCCTGTGGTGTTGGCAATTGTTTGGTGCGACCTTGTTTAGAACCCCTTGCCATTAGTTATAATGGAGCAGTGAAGTGGAGCGCAACAAGCGTTAGCTGTAAAAGCTTTTTATAAAAATGGTAATAGAGTGTGAGTGCTGCATAAATGTAATTTTGGCGTCATTACCAGATAGAAAGTCATGATCATGTCCCACAGGCTAATTTCATATAAATGGGTTCGGCCTTAAAAAAAGTCCCCAGGTGGTGTTTAAATGGCCTGCACACCAGAGAATATTAAGGTTGCTAGAGCTGCCATCATGAGGAACCCTCTGCGCTACGTTCCACAATACGCTTCATCGCTGTGTTGAGCGGTTTCTTTGAAACGGTGCATCCATGAGCAGACGGGACACGATCACAATGTCCTAACTTGGGCCGAAATCCCCTTTGCACAGCACTCACACTATAGCCATTCTTATAAAAGATACCACACCACTGCTCCCTTATAAATAGGGTTGCCAAATGCACGGAAAATCCACGGGAAATAACAAGAATTAACTAGAAATGTACAAAATTCCAGGTTAGCCTATAACAGGTAAGTTAAATGTTGTTAAAAAACTTGCAGGATAATCTTGGTTAAAACACTAAGACTGAATGCAAATTCAGTTGAATTTCTCACACAGCACACTTACTGTAGGGCTACTGAGGCCACCCCCCCTACATGCACTGTGTATTTCTTCATAACATACACATCATTTCTTAAATGATGAATTTTCCTCACAGAAAAGAATGTAAAAATTACTACTAATTATACTAGCAGACGGAATTAAATCAAAGTCAAAAATTTTTAAATCTGTATTAGTTCATGTATTTCAGTTTATGACCAAACAAATGTTTATATGTAGGTTTATATATGATACAGTTTATATAAATTTCACCAAATTTCTAATTAATACCCATAAATTCCTCTGTTTCCAACCTGGACTATTTCCAAAATTCCCTAGATGAAGTTTCCATGGAAAATTTCCATAAAATTGACCAACTGCTAGTTCCAAAATTTCCCTTTTCCCTGCGCCACCCTGTATATGTATATGTATGAACTCTCTGTTAACAGTGAAGTCACTCCATGTCAAGAAAAAAAGCATCCTGTAGGAATGTTCTAGAATGCCAGAAAGTAAAGTGGAATCACTAGGACCACTAGGATAACTTGGTCATACATGTTTATAGACTGTCCATAGACTTGATGAAGTTCTTTTTAAGGAAATGAGTACATTGAAAGACTTCAGGAGTTCAGAGAACTCTGAGAGTCAACGATTTCACTGCATCAAGAAAAAACCCTCCAATTTACACAATTCTCATTAGTGTGGCTATGGGGTTTCCAACACATTATAAGATATAGCTAAAATTGGCATTTTATTATTAGTGTTTTCACAGATTTTAGAGCAAAGCATTACTAACTGACCCAGTGGGAGCCGTCGCAACGGTCCGACAATCCTCGCTACAGGCCACGCCCACTGAATCAGAATCCTGATTGGACAACGTGGAATTACGGTTCCTACGAAAACCAAAGATGGCCAGCATGTTGCGTCTCTTCTTTCGCCGGAGAGAGTGGGCTTTGTGAAGCGAGGATAACTGACTGGGAACAAGAGGTGGGAAAAAAAGATAAAAGAGACAATGAAGAGAAAGAGCGAGAAGATCCTACACCAAAAATTTTTTAGTTATTGTTAGACATTAATAGTGCTCATTTTCTAACCAACTCACATATGTTTATTGTCAAAACCAGGAACTAGAAACAGGGGAACATGTACTATGGGGAAACCCATGCTGCATCCAAATTCACACTATTCTTCCTAAATAGTATCCAAGATTAGAATTAGTATGTCCCGAATTGTAGTATGTTTAAACAAGAACCTCATATGGCCTACTGTTAATAGTAGATATTTGGAAGTGGGTATTTGGAGTGTATATATATTATTAGATATGTTTTCCAAAACGAATTATCCCACAGTTGTCCTGTCCCTTTCTTCTTTCCGGATCTTTCTGGTTCATCCTGATGCCATACAATACCTCTGGGTGGAGTTCTCTTAATTTGAACACACTAAAGATCCATAAGGTTAGTGTGGATGGATAAACTCAAGAACCATGAAGACAGATTTGAATGATAATAAATATAAACCATTTGCTGCAATGGGCTGAGGAATGCAATTGCCATGAACAGTTCATAACCTCAACAATGATGGAGCTGCAATGATTGGACATTCTGTGTCAACAGATGAGCACTGGGTTCTCCTTTTAAATCCGGTTCCTCTCAAGTTTTCTTCCTCATACCATCTCACGGAGGGTTTTTCCTGCCACTCTTGCCACTGGGTCGCTCATTAGAGACAAATCTATAGGGACTTATTTATAAATATTCGTAATCTATTCATTTCTGTAACAGCTGTTTTGGAACAACCAAAGTTAAATGCACTTTACAAATCAATCAAATAAATTGAATTCCTTGCACGAAAGAGCAGGAGGAGTATAAAAAAAACGTATAACCGAAATGTGAAAAAATGACTCTAGAGCCGAATAAATCGAGAATAGCTAAAATGAAACGACATTGAAATTAAGACCACGGTAGGCGTACTGGGAAAACGTCTCACTTCAGGAATCTCATTTTAACATACTAAAACTCGGGACACACTAAATAGCATCCTGGATACTATTTAAGTAAACTGAGACATGGTTCTTCCAAAACCAATAGGTTGGCGTGGAAGATCTCTTGCTATAGAGCTCTAATGAACACATGTGGGATGAATTGGAACGGCTACCCAGGCCTCCTCACCTCCCCTACATCAGTACCTGACTTTACTAACACCCTTGTGGTTCATTGAGCACGGATCTCTACAACATCTAGTGGAACATCTTCCCTGAAAAATGGAGATTATTATAAGGGAAAACATGTTGATTAGGATGTCCAAAAAGAAGCCTATACCAATCTTATACTAAGGTGTCTACAAACATTAGAGGAACAGGGAGGCATAATCCAAAGACATCTGGTAAAACACCCATTGAGATTTAGGAAGCCGCGTAATTTTTACCTTTTTATGTCTCGTAATACATTCTCTCCATACGCCATGTGGAAAAAACGTCAATATTTTAACACCAACAATTGATTTTTTTTTTAAATGTCCCTCTCCCATCCCATCGTAGACAAGTAAAACACCAGTGCCGGGTTCTAAATCATGTATGTCACGAAGTAAACTTGAATATTTCAAAAGTTTTCCCTTCATCACTATTTATGACCCGGATATTTAGACCCACTGCATTATTTATCCAGCCAATGCGCTCGATCTGACTCTCTCGATCCCTCGCCGGCCCGCAGAAACCCCATAATTCCGTGCAGCTGTTGCCTGGCAACTACATAAGTACTCGGAGAGCCTGAGAAGTTGCTAGGCAACAGCGTGAGAAAGCACTAGAGGGCAAATTTAGAGCAGATTCATTAGAAATGTGTTTAACGGGAGAGGGAAAAAATGTAATTACAGTAAAAGCGTGTACGGTATTCCTCTGGAGACTCATCTGTCTGGTTAGTAAAGTGTGTGTGTGTGTGTGTGTGTGTGTGTGTGTGTGTGTGTGTGTGTGTGTGTGTGTGTGTGTGTGAGACCTACCTATCGGGTAGAACTCGTTTGCTGTAAAAATCAGGCAGTCCATCATCCAACGGAGTGACAGATCCATTTTCAGTACAGTGCTGAGACAGTAAGAGAGGGAATGAGAAAAAGGGGCCGAGAGAAGAAGAAAGAAAAGAAGTTGTACGATTATCATTATTGCTTGGTTTATAAAACTGCACATTTACTGCACATGCTCTGTTTGCATCTATAAAAATGCTGAAAAACAGAAAAAAAATAGAAGCTGGAATTCTAATGGTTTCCAATACAAACACCAGTACACACCATCAGCTGTTAAAGCTGTTAAAGAACACTACAGTTTTCAAATGGCTTCTATTGTGTATTAATGTGTAAATCATTGTCATCAAGCCAAAAAATAAAAACATAAAATGTGAGAACTTTTTGCAATCTGGATGCCTAATGGAGTCCTAATGGTATATAGTAGACCCCTACATGTGATCTTTTAATGCAGGAAATATTTAGCTTCTTAATGGTTTCCATTAGACATAACATGGCAACAATAGTAGGCAAAAAATGGCCAGTAGATACCAAACAGGGTCCATTACATTAATTTCCATTAAAACCATTATAAATTCTATGAGGTTTGCCATTGGATTTTTTTGTTGTTTTTTTCCAGTAGGGAATACTTTATTTAATTTTTCCAACCCAGGAAAAACCGAAATCCCTTCATGTCCCTTTACACCTCTCCCACCTGTAGCCTACAGACATCTGTTATCACGAACCATGGTGCCAAGCCCCAGGAAATATATATATATATATATATATATATATATATATATATATATATATATATATATATACACACACATTATATTTTATTGGTTTGTTTATCATAACTGGGTCGACAGAAGGTTCGGTTCCAGAACATGAACATGCTACTATGTGAAAAACAAGACTTGCACAGGAATAACTGCAGGGTATTTTCTGGACTGCTACAGCATAATGAAGGCTAATGGAAGCTGAGCTCCTGCTTGATAAAAGCCCAAAACCATTACAGGAAAAAAAAAAAAAACCAAGGTCAAAAACAAGATTCCAGGATTTAGCACATGATTTATTCAGCGCTATATATAAACATATACAAATTTCAGCATCAGGTTCAACTGGATTATTAACATTTTTTGCTAAATTATGTGGCAAATACATTTCTGAGGTCATCAGTTCTACTGGTTTTCTTCCACGTTTCTTTCACTATATGATGCAGGCGATGCTCAGTACGCGTTTTGTGGGCAAAATTCATATCTACGTATTTGTATGTAAATCTGAGGTTTTTGGCCTGTGTACAGGGAAGAGTGTGCAAGTCATGATTCTCGATGGTTCACATCAGCAGTTTTTGTAATAATACCTGATGTCTACACTACTCCGGATAAATTCATCCACACTGAAACGTCTGAAAATGTTCACATCCCTGTACTGAATATGAGCAAAACCTCGTATCCGCCTGCCGTTTATTAACTTTCCGGCTCTCGGAAACGTCAAGGTAATGAGTAAAAATGCGTCATCATTGCCGAAAGCGTTCGATCCACAATGGAGTTTTCAAATTTGTCCACTTTGGAGAGCGTTTTTCGAAAAGCTATGTTTTGATTGAAAACGCCATCTCAGCATGCAAGGAAGGGCAAAATGGAGAGGAAAATATGCGTTTTTTCACCCAAAAACTTATTATTTTAAACTTATATCATTTGAGAACACAATGAGGAATGTACAAGATTTTCCAACAAACAGCTGGAACCAAATTCCTTGTGTGTATCAACACACTTGGCCAATAAACCTGATTCTGATTCTGAATATTATGAGCAATTGTTCTGCACAGCTTGCCATATTTATAAAGAAATATGCTACGTACACTATATGGACAAAGGTATTGGACTTTTTTGTGGTTCTTACTCAAATTTTTACCTCAGATTTGGAGGTAAAAAATGTAATAGCATGGAATTTTCCTTTTAATTTAAAAACAAGGAGGCCCAAACCTGTTCCAGCATGACAACGCCCCTGTGTACAAAGCCAGCTTCGAAAAGGTATGCTTTCCATTGTTTAGAATGGAAGATCTCCTGCTATAGAGATCTGATCTCAACCATATGGAACACCTTTGGTATGAACTGCACCCCCTCGTATCACCTACATCAGTACCTGAGTTTACTAACAATCTAAAGGCTGATTGAGCAGAAATGTCCAAAGACACACTCCAAAATCTAGTGAAACATCTTCCCAGAAAAGTGCAAAAATAGGGACTAAATGCGAAAAGGAGTTCATACCAGGTGTCCATATAATATATATTAAAAACTATATATTGATTTTTGCTTACATCTTGACTATATGAAGACAGATCAAATTGTGCTGTCTGAAAGTTATTGTCCAAACTGCGATCCAGTCAGGTGATAAGACCAAGGGGTTTGGCTTTGCTGCAAAAAACGAAACCAATCATCTTGTTTTGTTGAGTAATAGGTGTTTTGAGGGTAATTTCTTATCTTTTTCTTCACCTTCGATTTGAAGCAATTGCTGTGAAACATTACTCCCTTGTCCCCTGTATTTTGGAAGCCTTGATTGCCTTGTTTCTTGGGAGTATTTCCCTCCAAACTGTATAACAGGACTACGTCCCAATAGACCCCTGAATATTGTTTGGTGTGTTTTCTTTAAAAAATATCAAATCAGATCCAATAGATCGTACAGGGTCACTGCTGACCAGTTAACGCGTTCACTTATTCTCAGGTCCTATAATATCTAAATCAATAATTAAATAACACGTGAAATATCTCTTCATTTACCAGTATCTTCATGCACTTTTCTAGAATTCTTCTCTCCTTATTATGGAACTTCGGCAACCCTTATTTTTCAAGACTAATGTCTCAGAGCAGGCTTGAAAACAGAGAACTGATTCATCTGATTTTTTCCAGCTGGCTTTCTTAATAGAACACTCTCGTTAGCAACAGTATAAAACACACACACACACACACTTCCCTCGATAACATTCATATCAGCTGCCTTGTTGATTCCACTTGTACCTCCAAAACAACTCTGAATCATCAAGGACTCCACAAAACTTATGGTATGCTGTAAGATCCTACCTGCAGATCCTTTAAATCTGGCAAGATGAAAGGTGGAGGCTTGGACTAGGACCAGCTGTGTCCACCACATAATGCTGAATGGATTGCATTGATATTTGGAAAATTGTTAGGCCAAGTCGAGATCTTAACACTGTCATGTTCCTCAAACCATCCTGAACTATTCTGTGGATATACCAGTGGATTATCGTGCTAAAAGAGGTCACTGTCATTAAGCCATAATGCTGTCATGAAGAGATGAAACCTGGTCTGTAACTATGTTTAGGTAGGTGGTCAAAGAAACACCAACGTGAATGCCAGGACACAAGGTTTTCTAGCAGAACACTGCTTCCGCCGGCTAGGCTTCTTTCCAGTATATCCAGGTACCATCTGTTCCCCTTCCCTTGTAAGCAAAGCATATAACCCTGGCCTTTATACCATGATTTAAAAGAGATCTTGATTCATTAGACCAGGCCATCTTCTTCCACTGCCCTATAGTCCATTGCCTATTGTAAGTGCATTTGGTGGTGTATTGAGATCAAGTGCATTTGGTGGCCACTTTGACCACTATAAAGTTCCATACGCAGCAAGCTATCATGCATTGTGTGTACTGTCACCTTTCTATCTTAGCCAACATTAACGCTTTCAGCCATTTGTGCTCCAGACGCTCTTTTGTAGGATCAGAAAAGACAGGTTAACATTTGCTCCCCAGATATGAGGGGACTCTGTCATCAGCTCATCAACTGGCCTTCCTTGGACCACTTTACTGTATGTAGGTACTAACCACCAGAAACAAACACTACAGGTCCTGTTGTTTTGGAGATTCTCTGACCCAATCATCCAGCCATTACAATTTGGCCGTCGTCAAAGTCACTCCTACATTTTTCCATTTTTCCTGCTTCCAACACATCAACTTCAAGAAGTGGCCATTCACTTGCTGCATAATATAATCCCACCTCTTGAAAGGTCCCATTGTAATGAAATAATTGCTGTTATTCCCTTTACACATCAGTGGTTTTAAATGTAATAGCTAATTGGTATATCCTTGGGTAAGAAATAGTTCAACGAGCCTTTGACACCCATCACCCTGTCACAGGTTCACCAGTTGCCCTTCCTTGGACCACTTTTGTAGGTACTAACCACTGCAATCTGGAAACAAACCCCATAAGTCTTTTTTCTTTGGAGATACTCTGACCCAGTCGTCTAGCCAACACTCGTTATGCCTTATACTCCAACACATCAACTTTCTGTGATTTTAGTGATTTTAAATGTTATGGTTAATTGGTGTATCCTGGGACGGACAAATCATTAGCCTACATGAGAAATCTTATTTACAGCTGCCTGCTGAAACAAAAGTATTCTGCTGATATCTCATCCAAACTGCCTTATGCAAAATTTTCTTTAGACGCTTTCACAAATTTTTTTGGTGGTGCTTCCCATGCTCTAAAGGTTTGACTGGAATGTCCCAGTATGTAGTGGTGTCCATCTGGTACCCTTCCTTGGACTGATATTTGTAGGTACTAACCACTGCATTCCGAAAACAAACCGCACTAGTCCTGTCGCTTTGGAGATTCTCTGATCTGGTTGTCCAGGCCTCGCAAATTGGCGCTTGACAAAGTCACTCTGGACACTTGCTCATTTTTCCTGCTTCCATCACATTGAAGTATCCTGAGGTGGACAAATTGTTAGCCTGTGTGAGAAATCTTATTCCCAGCTGCCTGTTGAACCAAAAGTCTCCTTGAACACATTCAAATCTTTTGGTGCTACTTACCATTTTCCAAACGTCCAGGTAGGTAGTCGTGTCTGATCTACACAAATTGGTCTGCCAAATGTTTGAGCAAATGTACTACTGAGGTGAATTCAAGTACCTCCTACTTGAAATGCTGATTTCTTTCTTTGTTTTTCAGCCTGATACTGTGGTCTATTCCAACCAGAGAAAGTGAAGGCAAGTCTGTAATGCATATGTTGCACAAATTTCATTCATCACTCTTACCAACCACTGCAGTTCATTGATTTTTGCTGAATGCAAAGAAAGTCTATAGTGGACCACATCATTACTATCATGACTGATGCTTAGCCTTGCATAAAATTCCCATATAAAACAGACACTCGCTTTAGAGAAATATATTGTGGGCGCACAAGTGGATCTCTCTTTCTTTTACACACATACACAAACGTGGTAATTGTAACCGGAGGCTCTTTTAATAACAAATGCATCTGGTATGCGGGATGCTTTCTATTATCAATTGCAAGCCACAGTAAATTTGTATAAATAAAACATTTTGATGCATTAGCCAGAGTCCAATGTTTGACTTTTTAAGGAACATTTATTAATGCATTCCCACGCAGCTCGCTTCCTTTCGGTTATTTCGCTCCGTTATTCATCCAGTTAGCGATACATCCATGTCTGTGCAATCGCTGCGGTTGAATCCTTTCATTTTCCTAAGCGAATAAAATATTGAATCAAACAAGTTTACATGGATATCATGAATATTCATTCTAGATGAGTAGAGCTGATGGGAAGCCTTCATTCCAGAGTGCTTAAACAGCATTTACTCCTTTTCGAAAAAGGGCCTTTACCTTTGAGCTTATTCACTTCGGAAATACAGCGCTTTCATGTTTCAATTCAACAAAGATTTACCTTTCTAAGAAAGCCAATGGGCCAATTTTAGCAACTGACCTGAATTTTGCAGCCATATGTGGTTCTTTCCCAAACTGTTACCACAATTTGGAGGCACACAATTGTATAGAACGTCATTGGGGGATGACATTCTTCCTTTAATTATATATGGAGTGGAAGATCACCTGCTATAGAGCTCAAAAACATAGGCACCCCAGGCCTCCTCAAATCACCTACATAGTAAAGATTAAAGTATAAGAAAAGATGTTTTAATAAAATATGTTATGTATTAATATTGGATTGTATAGCAACATGAAATGAAATTTGTAGCAGTAGTAAAACAGATTGCAGAAAAGTCAGACCATAGTGATAGTAATACAAGTTATTGCACATGGGCAATAATATAAAGCATGAAGAGAAAATATTCTTGTAAATGTTTTAAATTCTAGTTTTTTAAATGATGCAAATCATCAGGACACCAAATGAAACTTTTGCTATGTTTCCACACGGACGGTTTTAATTGCCGGATGTGTGCATCATGGCGTTTTTTTGGTCTGAGAAATAGGGATAAGTTTCCTATCCATTACCACAGTAGATGGTGGTAATGCATTCTTAAGAATGTGAACAGCCAATAAAGAGGAAGAAGAAGCAGAAGAATCTTTTTTGCGCTTGATTTTAAACTTGGCGCATCAGTACAACAAACGTTTAGTGATTAGAAATTGTGTTACAATATTAGTCTCGAGACTTTTTGTCTATAGATATCTGGGATCCGGTCGCGTCTCTTACCGAGTCGGATGAAAGGATGCCCCCTCGGTGGCGTCGCGGTGGCCTCGGCCTCACCCGCGTCACATGATGTAGAGGTGCACCCTGGGTCGGCAGGGCAGACAAACCCTCCCATGATGCCGAGCGAGAGAGGGGTGAGGAGAGTTGAGCGCCCGAGTTGGGAGGAGACGAGCTGGAGTCATCACACAAACCTGAGTAAGAGAAAGAGAGAGAGAACGAAATGATCAGCTTGGAAAATAGAGAAAGAGTAAGATAGATATGTACATGTGGAAAAAAGTGGAGAAGAAAAAGACAACAGGGAAACGTGAGAACGAGAAATGGAGATAGAGAATGGAAGTATAATTTAGAAAAAAAAGACAAGAAAAAAACAAGAGAGATGGATAGAAGAGGGGAAGGCAGAAAGAGCAAGATAGATAGATAGATAGATAGATAGATAGATAGATAGATAGATAGATAGATAGATAGATAGATAGATAGATAGATAGATAGATAGATAGATAGATAGATAGATAGTGTGATGGAAACACAGACAAAGAAAGCAAAAATGTAAGAAGAAATAGAGTAAGCATGAAAAGAACGAAAAAGTGGGAAAGACAAAAATGAGAGAGAGAGAGAGAGAGAGAGAGAGAGAGAGAGAGAGAGAGAGAGAGAGAGAGAGAGAGAGAGAGAGAGAACTAAAAGAGCACTCTTACTAATGGAACCCCAGAGGAAAAAACTGAAAATTTGGTAGATGAGTAGAGCAATGGAAAATGATACAGAGTAGACAGAAAAAGAGAGAGAAACACACACACACACACACACACACACACACCCACACACACACACGCACACACGCACACACGCACACACGCACACACACTCACTCAGTCTAGTGGATACCGGTCGGATTCGTCTGGTCCTCGCACTGCGCTTCTTAATGGCGATCGTGTCCTGCAAGGATGCACACACACACACACACACACACACACACACACACACACACACACACACACACACTAACTCTAAAAATCCATAATCATAGCACACACTCACACACATGTACACTCCACAACTGGGTATAACTAAAATATCAGAAAGGGGGTTCGGTTTAAATGATTCCATCATCAGGGGGCATGGTTTAAGTGTGCTCCTGCCAATCAAATTAGCTCCTCCCCTTCCTCTTAATAACTGGGCATTTACACAAACCCAATCCATTCACAACTCTATCCCAGTGCCCCGCCCGTTTTAAGTGGCTCCGCCCACAACTTTATTTATCAATTAGATTTAACTATAAGAAATTGTCATTAAAAATATTATTACATTTACACACACACACACACACACACACACACACACACACACACACACACACACACACACTTACAATACTCGTGCCCAGCTCCTCATCAGTGATCTCCAGGGAGTCTCTGTGTCTGTGTGACCTTCGACCTGTGCCACCATCACACAGGCCATCCCACTGTTTCATCTGAGACACCTGCAGGGTCTGACACACACACACACACACACACACACACACACACACACACACACACACACACACTTAGAAATAGCCATAAGGTTGGTTCCAAGGTTGATATCTAAAAAAGCATAAATATTGGGGATTTATAGAGGATTTTATTTGGTTATTCAGAGAAAACGTGAGAGGGAGTGTGGAAAAGAGGGACACTAGGGACGTAATCCGTCCTACCAGAGCTTTGTGGGTAGAGTAGAGCTCCTGTAAGATCTGATCCACGATCGAGTTGGTGAGATACGACACCACGGAGAGCTTCACCTCCCTATGAGAAAAGAGATAGAGAGATAGCGGAGACGGAAAAGAGAGACGATTTTGTTTAGAACGAATACACGCCTTTCTTCCGTTCTCATCATCTTCCGTCGTTCCACTCATTTCCCTCTTCCCTCGCCCTTTCGTCTGCTTCTCGTTTTTAATCTCTATCGCTTTCTTCTCGTCACAGCTGCTCAAATCAAAATTCATAGCCTCCCCCCTCCTCAGTCTTTATTCCCCCTTTTTAAAAACCTTTCTCTCTCACTCGCTCTCTTTCTTTCCCTCTCGAAATTCAATCCGGCTCAATTTCATTCAATAACCAATGGCCAAGTTGAATTAATGGTGAACCACCAGCTCTTCTCCTCCTCCCCCCTTCTTTATATCTCTCTTTCTTTCCATTTCACACATTCAACAACACTCTTGACCCACTTACTCAAGCACCCGGTGAATGTCTTGCGCCGCTCTCTCCATCAACGCGGTGCGGATCGCCGAACGAGGGATCGACACTCGTTCTGAGACAGAGGATAGCGGAGGGCTCAGGCGCTCGGCCGCCCCGGACGACAGAGGACACAGCTCTCGGCAGAGAGACACCATCGAGTCCACAATCACCTGTCAATGAAACAAAGAGTTTAAAGAATAATGAATACAACCGGCAAAAAGAGACAAAAAGCAAAGAGACACGCAGATGTGAAAAGAGACAGGAAGAAACAAAAGGAGATGAAAATTGAAGAGACAAGAAGAGAAGAGCCGAGGCAAGAAGAGCCAACGATAGATGAGTACAGAGAAGAAGACATACGAAAAGACAAAATGAGATGAAAAGAAAAAAAAAACAAGATAAGAAAAAGAAACAAAAAAAGTCAAGAAGAGAAAACCATACCAAAAGATTAACGAATAAACAATAAGAAACAAGAAGAGAAGAGATGAGATGAGGCGAGAAAAAAAAAAAAGAGTCAAATAGAGAAGAGACGAGAAGCGACGAGACAAGTAGAGATGAAAAGAGAAGAGAAGAGACAAAAAGAAGAAAGGAGAGTAAAACATACCAAAAGACACAAAAAAGAAAATAGATAAAGAATAGATGAATAGCAAAAGGATGAGACAAAAAGAGAACAGATAAAGAGACAAAAAGCAAAGACACACGCAGATGCGAAAAGAGACAGGAAGAAACAAAAGGAGATGAAAATTTAAGAGACAAGAAGAATATATATATATATATATATATAATATAAGTATAGATATAGATATGTATCTATACAGTATAAGTGTGTGTGTGTGTGTGTGTGTGTGTGTGTATACCTGCAGTTCTTTGTCTGCAGCCTTGGCCAGTTCTCCAGCCAGTGAGTCTAGTCTCTGTCTGACCGGTCCATCAACAGAGAGAACATGAGCCAACTCACACAGTGATGGGTAGAGCTGAGAAAGAGACAGCGAGACAAACAGAGAAAAAGAGAGAGACACAAGAGTGGAAGAACGCAGACACAAAATTCCATTACCTTTAACTACACTGTGATCAGTTTATTCAACATGTTCAGTTTTGGCTAACACACACACACACACACACACACACACACACACACACACACACACACACACACACACACACGCTTACCGCACGAGAGTTGCGAGCCTCTTTTAGGACCTGTTTGGCTGCTTGAAGCTCCTCCACATCTGAAACGCCTCGGAGAACACACACCTGCTGCTGCACTCGTACACACAACCGCTCCATGACCTGTGTGAGATGCAATGGCAGATACACACACATAAACACACACACACACACACACACACACACACACACACACACACACGCATTTTAATGCACAATTGCTTACATGACAGTTACATTATTAGATTAAAACACACACATTCAGTATAACAAGATATATAACAACACACACACACACACACACACACACACACACACACACACACACACACACACACCTGCTCAGCAGTGCTGGTCACTAAGCCCTGGTGTAAGCGTAGCGCTTGCCTCTGGGAGAATCGCTGTGTTTGGTTGTTTCTTAGTAAAGCTCTCTGAATCTAAATGGCAGAAACAAACATTTTTCGGTGCAAACACTCTGCTCTTAATACCCACCATTTAAAAACAAAACAAACCAAACAAAACAAAAAAAGAATCCCACCTTAGTGAGCGCCTGCTCCGTCTTCTCTGGGGCACTTCGATATGCTTGAGTGACATCACTGAGGGGGATGGGCATGTACTGCAAAGTGAAATTACTGAAAAGGAGAGGAAATAAAGGAAGATAAGAGACAAGGCAATAGGAGAAGAAACAAAAAGAGAAAAAAAATCAAAAAGAGAAAAGGCGAGAAGCGACGAGACAAGAAGAGATGAGAATTGAGGAGAAGAGATGAGACGAGACAAGACAAAAAATCAAAAAGAGAAGAGATGAGAAGCGATGAGACAAGAAGAGATGAATAGTGAGGTGGAGAAGAGACAAAAAGAAACAAAAAAAAAGTCAAGAAGAGTAAAACATACCAAAAGATACAAAAAAAGACAATAGATAAAGAATAGATGAATAGCAAAAGGATGAGACGGGAACAAAGTAAAGGAGAATCAAGAAAAAAATTAATGAAAGACAAAAAAGAAAAAAAACCAAAAGATGCAACAAAAAAAACAACACAAGAAGAGAAAAGAAGAGACGAAGGAGAAGAGATGAGACAACAAGAGATGGAAAGAGACAAGAGGAGAGACAAAATGAGATGAAAAGACAAGAGAAGAAGAGAATGAGACAAGAAGAGAGGAAAAGAGATGAGATGAGAAAGCAATAGGAGAAGAATGAATGAATACAAAAGAATACAAGAATGAGAAAAAAATAAAACAGATGAGAAGAAAAAAAAGTGAAGAGACAAGAAGAAACAAAGATAAGAGATGAGACAAGAAATGAAAAGAGATGAGAAGAGACAACAGGAGATGTTAAGAGAAGAGGATAGATGAAATAAGAAGAGATTAAAAGAGACAAAAAAGACAGAAGGAGATGTAAATTAAAGAGATGAGATAAGATGAAAAGTGTAGAAACAAGATGTGAAGAGAAAAAGAGACAAGAAGAGAATAGAACAGAAGAAAAAAAAAGAGAATCGAAGAGAAGAAAAGTGAAGAAATGCGAAAGAAGAGAAGAGACAAGGCAATGAGAAGAGACAAAAAGAAGCAGAAAATAAATACGAGAAACAAGAAGAAACAAAATGAGAACAGATGAGACAAAAAGAGAAGAGACAAGATGAGAGGGATGAGAAATGATTAGACGAAATGAGATGAAAATGGGATATGATACAAGAGGAGACAACAATTGGTGAGAAAAGACGAGAAGAGAAATAAAAATGAATAAAAAGAGAAGAAACAAGAAAAGCAAAGAAGAGACGAGATGAAAGGAGATGAAGAGAGAAAGAAAAAAGAAAATGAAAGAGAAGAAAAGAGCTGTAGATTGCTTTTTCTTTTATTCAGAAAAAAATATTGTGACAAAACATTAAAATCTGTGTGTGTGTGTGTGTGTGTGTGTGTGTGTTTATATGTCCTACTGTTCTAAAGCTCGTGCTACGTCCATTAACCCTGCTGCGGTGGTGTTGTTCCGGTCCCAGGTCACGCTCCTTTCAACCAGAAATAGAGGAAACACATTGAAGGTCACATTTCCATCATTCCCATAGTTTCCTTTCCTCTTTATCCTTCCATCCTGACCTTATCCCTTTTCTCTAGCTATCTCTTTTTCATCCTTTCTCTTCCTGTCTCTCCTCAGCACCTCTCACCGTAGCGTGGTGTTGATCTGCAGGGCTTTGCTGAGCATTTTGGCGCCGATGTCCTCCAACCCGTTTCCACTCAGGTCCACTTTCCTGAGGCAGGCGTTGCTTCCCAGAGCGTTCACCAACACCGTGCCACGTGAACGCAAGCGCGAGTCCACCAGGGACAGAGACTGCAGGACCTAGAGAGACATTAAACAAGTGAAGTGGAAGAGACATCAAAAAATGGTGTTTAAGCTTTCTGGCCCTAATGGCTTACCACAGGTTTAAGACATACAGTATAACCATACTGAATGTCTCAAACTCTTGTGTCTTCTGCCAAGGATATTTAAATATCAGTAATATAACTTCTCAGTCTTTGCTTTTCTTTCTCCATCACCAGTAAATCCTCACCAATTACTGACCCGAAGTACATTTCTTCAACCAGATGCTCTGTCCAGATGTTTATCATTACCAAGCGTCATTTATCAAAGCATGTGTAGACCAAGTCCTAATTCTTTGGGCAAGAACTGCTAGTGTGCATAAGGAAATTAGCCAATTTCTCCAGCTGCTATGCTCATTTGCATACCGAAACGCCCCTAAATCACCATATATGGTAAACAAGTTCTCTTTTGAAAATTTGAAGAGAAGAGAAGAAAAGAAATTAGAAACCAAGAAAAGAGAAGAGAAGAGAAAAGAAGAGAAGAAGAAACGAGAGAAGAAGTGAGAGACAATAAAAGAAAATATGAAGAAATAAAAAGGGGAAGACATGACAAGAAAAAAGACAAACAATAATAGAAGAGACAAGAAAAAAGGAAATGAGACAATAAGAGATAAGAAGATTAAGAAGAAAAAACAAGTTGAAAGAGAAAAGAGAAGAGACAAAATGACAATAAAAGATAAACAAAAATGAGGGAGAAAGAAAAAGAAAAAGAGAATGAGAAGAATAACAAGAAGGAAAGGAAGCAGAAAGGTGAGAAGAAGAAAAGGCAGATAAAGAAAAAGAAAGATGAGTAAAATAAAAGAAGAAGAGGAAGAGGAAAGAAAACAAGAAGAGTGGAAAAAAATAATAAGAAGAAATAAAAGAGGAAGAAAAGGGAAGACATGACAAGAGAAAAGACAATAATTGAAGAGACAATAAGAAAAGAAATAAGAAGAAAAAGAAGATGGAGAAGAAAAGATATAAAAAAACAAGTTGAAATAGAAGAACTGCAAAGAAATGAAAAGAGAAGAGACAAAATGAGACAATAAAAGAAGAGAAGAGAATGAGAAATGACAGTAGAATGAGAAAAAGATGAAGAAAAGTGTACATGAGGGAGAGAAAAAGAAGAAAAGTATAAGGAAAAGAAAAAGAGAAGGAGAAAGGTGAGAAGAAGAAAAGGTAGTAAAAGAATAAAAGGCAGAAAAAGAAAAAAAGGAAAGAAGAAAGATGAGTAAAATCAAAGAAGAAAAAGAGGAAAGAAAACAAGAAGGATGGAAAAAAAAGAAAAGGGAAGACATGACAAGAGAAAGGATGGTAAGAGAACAGACAATAATAGAAGAGACAAGAAGAAAGGAAATGAGACAATAAGCTATAAGAAGATTGAGAAGAAATGATATAAAAAAAAACCGAGTTGAAATAGAAGAAGAAATGAAAAGAGAAGAGACGAAATGAGACAATAAATGAGGAGGAGAGACAATGAGAAAAGAAACAAGAGAGTGAAAGAAAAGATAAGAAATGAATAATAAAAAGGTAGGAGTGGAGTCGTGGACGCACAATAAAAATAACACAATTTTTGATTACGCTTTGAACTTTATATGATTTAACAGGCTGCTTCTATAAACCTGCAGTGCCACGCCCTTCTCCAAAACTCCTCCCTCATTCTCTCCGAAAAATCAATATTGTTCTGTGTGTCCTCAGGGGTTTTCTCAGATGATGTTGATTTGTTTTTGAAGAGCTCTACTCCATTTCTCCTGTCGATACTTTCATTACTATTGAAGATGATTTCTTTTTAATACATCAGTATATATATATAAAACTATATATAAATAACAAATAACAAAAATGAGGGAGAGAAAAAGAAGAAAAATATAAAGAAAAAGAAAAAGAGAATGAGAAGAAGAAAAGGTAGTAAAAGAAGCAGAAAAAGAAAAAGGAAAAAGAAAGATTAAAGTAAAATAAAAGAAGAAGAGCAAGAAGAAAGAAAACAAGAAGAATGGAAAAAATAAAAAAAAGAAGAAAAAGAAGAAGAAGGAAGAGGAGCTAGAAGAAAAAAGTGCTTACTTATTTAACTCAGTGATCAAATGACTTTTTTGACCAATCAGAACTGAGAATTTAACAGCAGTCATACCAGACCTTAGTGGGTGTGTGTGTGTGTGTGTGTGTGTGTGTGTGTGTGTGTGTGTGTGTGTGTGTGTGTGTGTGTGTGTGTTAAATTTTAGTGATGAATACTCACACACTCTTCCTCTTGTATCAGCTGGACCAGTTTGTGCAGAATTTCATCCAACACCCTGTGGAGAGAAACACAGACACTGATGAGAAACATTAAGTCTAATGAGAAACACAGATCCTCATGTGAGAGACACAGAGACTGATGAAAGAGACACAGAGACTGATGGTAGATACAGAGACTGATGTGAGAAACACAGAGACTAATATGAGAGACGCAGAGACTGATGAAAAACATTAAGACTGATGAAAAACATTGAGACTAGTGAGAGACACATAGAGACTGATGTGAGAGACATAGAAACTGGTGAGAGACAGAGACTGGTGTGAGAGACACAGAGACTGATTAGAGACACAGAGACTGATGTGGGCAGCATGGAGACTGATGAGAAATACAGAGACTGATGTGAGAGCACAGAGACTGATGAAGACACAGAGACTGATGTGACACAGAGACTGATGAGAACAGAGACTGATGTACAAGAGAACACAGAGACAATGAGAGAACAGAGATGAAAAAAGAGACAGAGAGAACAATGATAAGAGACAGAGACAAGAGACTGATGTAAAAGACGCGGAGACTGAAGTAAGAGACATGGAGACTGGTGAGAAACACAGAGACTGATAAGAGACACAGAGACTGATGTGAGAGACACAGAGACTGATTAAGGAGACACAGAGACTAATGTGAGAGACACAGAGACTGATGTGAAAGACACAGAGACTGATGTAAGAGACACTGAGACTGATGAGAAACAGAGATTGAAGTGAGAAAAACAGAGACCGGTGAGAAACATGTAGGGCAGTCATGAAAAAGCATTTCACTACATGTCGTATTCTGTATGAATGCGTGTGACAAAAGAAGAAAAAGAAGAAAAAGAAGAAGAAAGGGGGGGGGGGGTTGAAGGAGACAATGAAAAAATAGGAAAAAGAAGTTGAGGATTAAAGTCACGCAAGCGGGGCAGAAAATAAAACAATATAAGAATCAGAAACAGAAAAGACAGAATGGGTAGAATGAAAAGGTTTGACTACAATATGAATGTTCAGCGTTTGTCCTCCTGAAGAACTCAGTCATAAAATTAATCCACATGTTCTGAGGGTTTACCTGCCATACCTGCTCTTGATGTTGAAGTTCTTGCCCAGGTGGAGGTGTCTGAGTGAGGGATGTCTGGACAGCCCGCTAAACACGGTGAGAAGGTCCCCATCAAACCCTAGCGTAAAACGCACAGTTAGCATGGAAGCCCAGGAGGATTGTGGGATAATTAAATATCCTGAGAAAGGATATGAAGATTACAGAGAAACACAACACCAACGGTTCATAATGTCTCACAAGCTCACCGTTGTCTGAGACGTCCAGCGTAGCGATGGACGTGACGCGTGGAAAAAGCTCCTGCAGGACAGCCGCTCCCGCTGACCGCAGCTATACGAGGGCATGGAAATGACCTCATTTGAATGTTTTTGAATGATCGGAACACATTTTTCTCATTTCTTCTCTTTTTTCACTCAATTTTCCCTTAAATCGAAGTGTCTCTATTTTATAAATGGAATTTGACATCATTATAGGCTACAGCCGGGCTTTCGGGATGCCATGACCATGGAAAAGAAGCAGAAACAAAAAAAGAAAAAAAATGACCGAATAAAAAAAAAGAAGGGAATCGTGAAATAAAGGCAGAGGGAAAAAAAAAGTAAAAGAAAGGATTGAGAAAAAGAAGAAGAAAAATTAGAATGAAAAAAAAAAGCATCAGAAGAAGGAAAGTAGGAAAAAAAAATTGAATGAAATAGGGAAAAAAAATAAAAAAGGTAAGAAAATCAATGAGAATGAGGGAAAGAAAAGATGATGAAGAAGAAGAAAATGGAGGGAATTAGGAAAAAAAGAAGAAAATTTAAATATGTACATGCATTAAAAAAAGAAGAAAAAGTAGAAGGAGACAAAGAGAGAAAAATAAGAGACAAAAAATGAAAATGAGAAAGAAAATGAAACAATATAAGAATCCCATTCAAATAATATGAGAAATCGCAAAATGTCGTTATTGTAAGAAAAAAGAAGAGAAGAAGAAGAAAAAACACACTTGTACATATTTCAGGATCAGAAACACAGCATGTTATACTACATGACATATAGAAAGTATATGGGCAAAAGTTTGTGGACACCTGACCATAAGATTAGTGTGCATTTTTTGAACAACCCATTTCACATTGAGTCCTCGTTTGCTCTTATAAGAACCTCCCACTCTTCAGGGATGTTCCCAGATGTTCCACTAGATTTTGGAGTGTGATTGTGGAGATTTGTGTTTATTCAACTACAAGGGCTTAAAAAAAAATTTATCGAATAATAAAAAAAAACAAAAGAAAACAAAAAAGCGTGAGACGAGTAAGTTGGAAATAGGAAAAAAGAAAAAGAAGAAAAAAAAAAGAAGAGCAATGGGAAAAAAAAGATGAAAAGAAAAAGAAGAAGGGTAGGAAGAAAAAGAAACGAGCTGTTAATAAAATCAGGTACTGAGGAGGCCTGGGGTGTTTTCAGTTTCTCATTCATTCCAAAGGTGTTCAATAGGGTTGAGGTCAGAGCTCTATAGCAGGAGATCTTCCACTCCAACCCATGTACAGCAGATCTTCATGGAGCTGGGATGCTAAAACAGGTTTGAGTGAAGGAAAAATTTCATGCTACTGAGAAAAAAAAAAAAAAAGTCAGGCGTCCCAATACTTTTGTTCTTATAATGGTGTATTTTTATTCAAAAATGAGGAGATACCTCGCAGCTGCTGATGTCCAGATGCATGTCGTTGATATGAGGGTTGTTGGTCAGGCCTAAGAACAAATTTCTTGTGCAGAGAAAGAGAGAAATAGAGAGAAAGAAAGAGAGAAAGAAATAGGAACATTAACATTACACTCACGTTGCTATACCAGTCTCTAAGCTAACGGCTGCTGAACGGGTTGCCAGATCTAAATCCGTCCTTGTTACCGTGGAAATAAAGCACACGCGTGTGTGTATGTGTGTGTGTGTGGGGGAGAGTAAAGCCGAGTTAGCCGGCTGCTAGTCCACAACGAGCCGAGAACGAGTGTGGGCGTCTCACCTGAGGGCCTCCGGCGGCAGCTTCATCGACGCCAAACTGACGTGCGTGAGGCTGAACGCGGAGCTGAAGAACTGACGGAACAGCGGCAGAGTCTCCTTCGCTTTCCTGTTTTTTTTTTAGGGGAGAACACGATACGTTGTGATCAGATTAGCATTAGCAAAAGCATGCACGTATTGTGTTTCTTGTAACGAGAAATTCTTTTTTTTTTGGGACGATCGAATTTCAGCGCTTGCAGATTTGGTTAGCAAACGAATTTGAGGGATTTCCTGCTAACCCTCGTAGATAGTGCTGAGGAAGAGCATAAATTGCTCTGCTAACATCGTTGTAATGCTAAATTGTTTCGCAAATTTCTACGCCGTTGTTTTTCATTGAAAAATTGAAACGAATTTCCCCCCCTATATATTTTTTTAGATATAGTCTGTTATGTAAAGGAAAAAAAGAGAGAAGGAATCTAACCTGTGAGCAAAGGAGTTTTTGGAGAGGTTGAGGTAAGAAAGGTCGGCACAGCAGCCCCGGAGCAGAGCCCCAAACAGCTGGAAGATCGACTCAAAGAAAGGCAGCAAGGAAGAATGAGAAGCAAGAGAAAAAGAGAACGAGAAAGAGGTAGAAAAAGAAAAGATAAACAGTGAGACTCGCAAAATACCACACAAGGGAGGAGCCAAGGTCAAGATTCTGCGAGATCTATTAGGGTGGGCGGGATGCGATTCATTTCTCCACCTGTCAATCAGAGAGAGTCTAACCAATCAGAGCACTGTGTGAGCTCATGTATGTGGAAGAGTGCAGATACAATACAAATTTGTGGACACCTACTTATAAGTACGGTATGTGCTTTTTGAGCATTTTATTCCACATTTAGTCCCAATTTGCTCTTATAATTCACTCCACTCTTCTGGGAAGATATTCCACTAGATTTTGGAGTGAGGGATATTTGCGTTCACCAGCCAGGTGAAAGGGTGCGCCAGAGTCGCACAGCTTCCGATGTACACAGTCTTTTGGTACATTAACCTATGAAGGCAGGTGCTCCCTGTGACTGTGCATGCAGCCTTGTGCTGCCATCTGTTGGCGTGTTGGAAAACTAGTCTCGAATTAAAAGGAAATGAAAGACAAGAAGTACTCAGGGCAGATACAAGAGGGCAGATACACTACAAATTTGTGGACACCTACTTATAAATACAGTGCTTTTTGACCATTGTATTCCACATTTAGTCCCAATTTGCTCTTATAATTCCCTCCACTCTTCTGGGAAGATGTTTCACTAGATTTTGGAGTGAAGGATATTTGCGCTCACCAGCCACAAGCAGAGTTCGGTGTACAAAGTCGCACAGCTCCCGATGTACACAGTCTTTTGGTACATTAACCTATGAAGGCTCGGTGCTCCCTGTGACCGTGCATGCAGCCTTGTGCTGCCATCTGCTGGCGTGTTGGAAAACTAGTCTCGAATAAAGAGGAAATGAAAAATAAGAAGTACTTACCGAGTCCACACAGCAGTCGGTCCCTGATAGGTCCAAGTGTACCAAACAGTTGGGCTGTGAGAGGAACATGTGCAGATGCTGGACGAACAGAAACAACCAGCGTCAGTTTGTCAGATTGTGTGTACATTGCACATTCGAGACACGTTCTATGTGTCAAATAAACGTGTGTATGTTTGAATGTTTGTGTGCTGTCGGACCATTGCGTCCTCTCCGGACAGAACACCGGGGTTCTTGCTCAGGTCTAAATGCAGGAGCGAGTTCGAGTAATCGTCGTTGGAGCAAAGCGCCTGAGAGAGAGAGACCACACCTGAAAAAGAAAAAAAAAGGGGAAGGATTTCTCATTACTTACATAATACCATAATATCGATCTATCTATCTTCTACTTTCGGCTTCTCCCATTAGGGGGCGCCAGAGCGGATCGTCCGTCTCCATACCCCTCTGTCCTCTACATCTGCCTCTTTCACACCAACTACCTGCATGTCTTCCCTCACCACATCCATAAACCTCCTCCTTGGCCTTCCTCCTTTCCTCCTTCCTGGTGGCTCCATCCTCAGCATTCTCCTACCGATATACCCCATGTCCCTTCTCTGTACATGTCCAAACTGTCTCACCTTGTCTCCAAAACGTCCTACATGCGCTGTCCCTCTAATAAACTCGCTTCTTATTCTGTCCATCGTCGTCACTCCCAACGAAAACCTCAACATCTTCAGCTCTGCTGCCTCCAACTCCACTTCCTGTCTTTCAGGACATGGTTTGAAGTAGATCTCCGTCTATTGAAGGATGGGGAACATCCTTTAAAAAATAAAATTTCCCAGAAACAGGAAAGAACTCATTCCCTAAAGCAGGAAGCTGCAACATGGGGACTGAATGAGCACCACAGGAAGCGAGTAATTACACCCTGGCAGCACACACAAAAGAACAGCGTGCAAAGAAAACCGGGGTTCGGTTTGTCAATCAACATCATGCTGTAAATCTCATTGTGGACAAATCAGACTCTCGGGCTACAGCTGATGACATGACACAGGGTTTATATTGCCTGTCAAAGCTATGCAAGCCCACACACACTCTCTCACACACACACACGTCTTAGGATCAATTTCTTCTCCGTATGTATGTAATAATGAGAATACACAGAAATCAGACGCAGATTATGCGAATCAGGTGCTCAGCCAATGACCCAGTAACACACACAGGTACACAATCAGGGTGTCCAGAGTCACAAACACACACAAATATATCTATACACCTGGAATCGTCTCATAAAAACGATTATATAATGAAATAAATGCTAGTTGGAAGAGACGGCTTGTTTTGATTCTGTGAGCGTAACTGCTGAAGGACGGCTGACACCAAAGCGGCGTTAAATTATTAAAGAGTGTTGCATTATGAGAGAATATAAGTGTCTAAGAGTCTAGTGTGTGTGTGTGTGTGTGTGTGGGTGGGTATGTGGGGCGGTTAGCATCAAAGCGAGCGTTATCGAAATCCTTTCTCCCGCCGAGCACGAAAGGTTGCGTCATACCAAATGCAGTCAGAAGGCATTCGTTCTCGAAAGTCTTAACAATCGAATTTCAATGTTTGAAAACTTTTTCTTGCGTAGATCACATCTGGAAAAAACGATACACCTGGGTATTCGAACCTATGACCTTTGGGCGTTATGACATTTTATGACACGACCAGCAAACCTTTGTAAGCAACAGTATCGTGGTTTTGAAACCTACAATAGGTGTCCTGCTCAGTCAAACAACATTGATTTCCAGAAGGTTCCACTGACGTTCTGTAGTTCTCAAGAGCTTCAAAACTGATTTCAATCTGCATTCACACAATAGATGGACCAGTATTGGAGTATATTCCAGCTATATGAGGTTCTTCCCCAAACTGTTAAATTGTATAGGATGTCTTTGAATGTTGTAGCATGAAATGTATCCTTCACTTGAACTTAGAAACCCAAACCAGTTCCAGCCTGACAATC